>CM060732.1:27016052-27299052 GCA_030704615.1 Takakia lepidozioides | reverse complement strand
TCAAGACTTGACAAGCACTCCAACTACAAGAAGAACGCGGGTGACTTCCTCATCAGAATGCCCAGCCAAGGAAAACATGGGGGTGAGTGTTCCACCAAGACGTTTGTTCTTCAGACAGTGATGGAACAAGTGGTTCAGAACCACCACTTCTTCTTGCAACAAGATTGATGAAGGGGACTGGGTACCATGGACCGCACCCACCAAAAGCTACTCAGATGTCATTATTACGTGAGGCTGAAAGATGGGGGAAAAGGCTCTCTCATCAGCTCTGACCAGCATACAGCAGCTGTTAAGGAGGAAAGGCAACCTGATGTGCTTGATGATGTGGAAGTCATGCACCTCTTATGTTTTGGAGAAGTCAATGACTACCTGACAAAAGAGGAGAGCACGAGAGCCAAGAGGCAGGCAAGGCAGTACTCCTATCTCAAAGGTGAGGTCTACTTTGATGGAAGGGTAGTTCCACCAAACCTGACAGAGGGGCAATAATCACTGAAGTACATGAAGCCACTGGCCACTTTGGAGTCAGAAGAACTCAAGAGGAGATATGCCGACGTTATTTCTGGCATGATAGAACAAAACTCATCAGGAAAGTTCTCAAGGGCTGTGGTAAATGTCAGATGGCCAAACAGAACGGAGTGTTGCGCTCAGGTAGCTCAAAACTTCACAGCATTCCAGTAGTAGATCTGTTTTTTCAGAGTTGCAATTGACACTGCAGGACCATTACCTATAACCAGCAGGGCAATCAGTACTTTCTGGTGGCAATCGATCACTTCTCAAAATGGAATAGAAGCTGCACCAGTGGAGATCATACAGCAGCCCTTGCTGCCCGCTTTCTTGAGGAAGAAGTAATTGACAGGTATAGCTGCCCACATACGTTGCTCACTGACAATGGCACAGAGTGGGGAGGTGAGTTTGAAGATACATGCCACGAATACGGTATAAAGAGGGAGCATAGCGCCCCCTACTGGCCTCAGTGTAACGGTATGGTGGAAAGGGTCATTAAGTCTCTCAACAGAGCATCACCACCCTAGGAGTTGGAAACGACACTGAATGGGATCAGAATCTCTATAAGCCCTGTTTGGTTACAGAATGGTGTCCATGCTTCCACTGGATTCTCACCTTTTCAGGTACTTACTGGTAGAATTCCAAGGCTGGGAATTGACAACAGGTTGCATTTTCTTACAACACCAGTAAATTCTGATGGATCTGTAGCAGAGGTCACACTTATGATGCAGCAGAAAATCCAGCTTCTCACAGAGATGAAGGCAAAGCTGCGAAAAAATGTGAAGAAGGGCAGCGGCAGCAGGCAAGGGAATGAAAGGAGGCATCAAACTGGGCATACCTACTGCAAGTGATGGAAAACAGCAAGGTTATGATGTTGAGGCCTGGAAAGAGATCTCCATGATATCTCCATGGGAGGGACCTTATGACTTTTTGGGTACAAAGATGCAGGAAACACCACAAGGATAGGGGAAGCGCACGCAGATGACAGGCTAAGAGATGGGGCAAACAAGGAATGGACAAGAAGTAGGAGGGACTTGAAACCCTTCGTACCACCAGTGTGTGATCAGCCAGTGAAGGTGGTCAGTGAGGACCCTGACACTTAAAAAGGAGACACACTACATATGTAGTGTGAATGCAGGGGAGAGAACATTACATATGTTTACCATTACGACCTACATCACTATGACGGAGTGCCCGTCATCCCAACTGCAGAAGGATGTATCCCTTCATGTAGGTAATTTCATGAGCGCACTGAACTTATGCTTTGCCAGGAGAAAATGGCTAAGTCATGACGGTACACATTTTCATCCATGCGATGAACGTTTTCATCACTGGTTCTGGACCTAAAAGATCGCGGGTTGAGAAAACGAAGAGGAAGGAGATACGGATGGCTCGTAGCGGCTGTTGCAAGCAGTGGTGTCGGCAGGGCGCCTGTGTTAGGAGGTTGTACCTGCGCGGTGGGATCTTGCTTGGCTTAGGAAGCGGCATTAAGACGCCTCTGCTTGGTATTCTGTGTAGAAAGAAGCGGTGCCGCCTCTCTCGTAGTGATGATCAATTCCAAGAGATAGAAGCATGTAAGGAAAGCGGCGCACCACCACTGCCGCCAGTGCCTTGAAGATGATAGTTATGGGCAGATGAGCAAGCAAGGAAAAGGCCAGCTGCTGAAAGCACAGGGAGAGAGTCTGGCACAATCAATGGGGGGAGGTAAAAGCATGTGGAGTTCTGGCTGTATGGTATCTCAGGTTCTCTGTCATTAAGCTTCTAGCTGCTTGTGTCTCCTTGTTATAGGACCAGGCCAATTCGAGAGGAAGAATTGCATAGCGTAATCTGGTTGTCAGGCCACAGGATGGTCCAAGTGAAGAAGGGGAGCCATCATGGCGTCATAAGTCTGGAATCAAGACAAAGAGAAAGGGTTGAAGTGGCTGCTGACGGGCGATGGCAAGGTGCCACCTTGACAGGCAGACCCGCCGCCTCACTAGTGGATAAAAACAGATAAGTCGATGAACAGAGGCTTCTTTTGGGGTGGACTTAGAAATTGCTTTGGTAGATTTAGGACTGCCATCTTGGCAGAAGAGAAAAGGTAGAGACATGTGACAAGAAAAAGTTTTTGAAATGGGAATGGAGACTCTGGACTTCAGACCAGAACGTGGAAAGATGGATGCACCTGATGTTGTGATGACAGTGAGAAATAAGTGAAGAGAGAGAGAAAGAGAGAGCCTGTTCGTCACTGAATTCAGAATGGTCACTGTTGTCTTTCATTCTTGCATTCTGATTCAGTGTCATAAACCTGGACACCATGCTGCCGTGTGTAGTGATAACCTGGAACCAATGTAGATCTGGCTTGTTTGTTTGGAGAGATCAATGATGGTTAGCTGGAGTTGCAAAAAACATGGAAAGGATAAGGTGATTTCACTATGGGATCAGGATCTGAACAACTGCGTTCCACAGTTGAAGGGAAAAGAGGGATGTTGGGGTATTTGGGTTGAAGTCTGACAAAAGAGATGAGAGCTGTTTGAGCGATGGGTCATTGGAAAAAGGAAAAGAGAGAGAGACTGATGGATGGGATGGTTGTGTCTTGAGAGACCGAGGATGACTTCAAGGCTGGCCGCACTGGATGCCTAGCAGCGTGTGCATTCACATTACATGACAGATCTGCTGCTGTGAATAGTGGGGAACCTGGGGACATAGACAGAGATAGTGAAACAGACAAAAAGGGAAAAGAAAGAGAGAGAGTGAAAAATGGGATTTGGGTAAGGAGAGAGCTGCAATTCAAAAGGGCTGTTGGGGGGGTTGGCCAATTTGGGGAGATGAGATGAAGAAAACCTGAAACCTGAAAGAAACCAGTGCCCCTGCAGACCATGAAGATCTGAGCTGCCTCCTCCTAAATCTGTGTCACCACTACAAAAAGGGGATTTCCGACCTGTCACTGCTCAAGTGGGCTTCACATAAAGGATCGTGTTTACCGCTGCCATTGGGCTGATTTGCATCACTGAATACATCGCACCAGCATAGCTGGTGCTGTACCTGCTGATAGGGGATGTTGTGTAAAAGGTAGAACCAAGAGTGAACAACAAATTGACTCCCCATCCATGTCTTCCCTTCCGCTGCGGCGTGGATGAGGATTGCTTGAACTCTGATCACGGAGGAGCTGAGGGAAACCCACAGCCAAGTGACGACAGTTGGACAGATTAGAAAGAACGCTTCTTTCCTCTTGCTCCGCAATCAATGGAGGGGAGCACAATTAGAATTATACAGAAGGGGATTCACACCCCTTCTTTTCACACTACAGAAACACATCACACATAAGTGAGGTACGAGGGGTTGTTTTATTGATCGAACACGGTGTCTAACATTTAGCAACTCCAGACAAATCTAAACCCTTCCGCCTTCTACATGGGCGTCACCAAGTCGACGGAACTTCGATAGCCCTCAAAACAAGCTCATTACTGAATCGGCATCTCCAGGTAAACTGCAATGCGGTCGTTCTGGTGCCCTTGGTGGAGCTGACGACAATGTCATGCCCATCAATGATACCACCATTATACATTGACAAGCTGACTGTGGGCCTCATGTGCCTGTGCAATTCGTCTTTGCAACTCAGCCGAATGTCTCCATATAGTGGAAGAGCGGATTGAACTCCACGAATATAGATTTCCCCAGTGCCGTCCTCCCTGGTCCACTGGCAGCAGTTCCAACGCCAAAGTGAGGCCGTGCGTGATCTGTCCGGCATCCCATTCCAGTTTAGTATATTGAGGTCAACAATTTTCAAGACCCACGGACCGCATTGACCCTTGCCCTCACCTCGCTCAAAGCGGTAATAGCCCTCCAAATACTCCATTGCGCGCATAGACTCCCGCTTGATTCCAGAAGCATCTGTGAAAACAGAGAGCCAGACAATGATGTCTCCTGATTCAAGTTTGAACATAGCATAATCGTGGCCATGATAACGGCAGTCAGCAGGATTGCGGCGGCACGACATCCTTGCAAAAGATTACCGGAGTACGCTCAATGACAGTAGCTCCCGGATGGAGGAGGCAGCAGCACGGTGGCTGGAAGAAGTTGAAGCAAACGCTGCAATTCCTCACTAACACTCCAGGGCACATTTAAATTTCCCCCCTACAGGAACCTGCACGGATGAAGATTGGCTGCTCCATGAATGTAGCCGTTTCAGTTTCCTTCCGTGCCATGCAAACTATGGGCAGTAAGTGCCAGGGGGGCCTATAGCCACTCAAGACGACGAAGTCTATCCCCCCTTCGATGTAAATGCGGCGCCGAATTTCCATCCGGGGGATGGACTTCGGTTGCAGATTTCAAACTATACCCCGTGGATGAGAAAGAGGTATCGGTTCATCCACCGCTGGCGCCATGAACATGTTACACGATGACTGGTGGGTACGTGGGACCCATATGCTCCATTATTGGAGCCCGCACTGCTCTTCCGCTTCTCATCATTTTGAAAATCAAAGGGCTTCGTTGTTGTCCGCAAGGTCATTGTCATCGGCATCAAAGACGTCCTCAGGTCCTCCTTTGCAAGGATGTCGTGCTTCCGGAACCGGGACGACTGCCCTTATGGAGGCTTCGATTATGCAATGTATTCGGCCACATCGGGAGACATCGTTATCTGGTACACAGTTTACACAGAAGATACTGGTTCGAATGTGGAAACATTGTCCGCTTTTGAGTATATCCCAGGCCACTACGCCTTCGAGCGGGGTGACGATCTTGGTCTGAGGAGACCGTGGCTCCTGCGCATCCTTGATTCCAATTTTCCCAGCTACGACGGGCACCCATACAGAAGAATGCGCACTGCTATGCTGTTGCGGTGGAACTGCTGCCAGTGGACGTGGGTGGACTCCATCGGAGAGACGTATACTCCTGAAGGAGTGCGCTCCTCTTCTCCATTGTATGGGGACATTCGAATTGGTGTGGACGACGTAAACGTGAAGCTTTCCATATTCGATGGTGGTATGATTGAAGGGCACGACATTGTGGTGAACATCAACAGGGGCGGTACAACGGCTACAATCCAGTTTACCTGGAGTACCAGTCAAGATCCCTAGCAAGTAGAAATCAAGATTTAACAACGTAGCTCTGATACCAAAAGAAGGGGCGTGAATCCCCTTCTGTATAATTCTAATTGTGCTCCCCTCCATTGATTGCGGAGCAAGAGGAAAGAAGCGTTCTTTCTAATCTGTCCAACTGTCGTCACTTGGCTGTGGGTTTCCCTCAGCTCCTCCGTGATCAGAGTTCAAGCAATCCTCATCCACGCCGCAGCGGAAGGGAAGACATGGATGGGGAGTCAATTTGTTGTTCACTCTTGGTTCTACCTTTTACACAACATCCCCTATCAGCAGGTACAGCACCAGCTATGCTGGTGCGATGTATTCAGTGATGCAAATCAGCCCAATGGCAGCGGTAAACACGATCCTTTATGTGAAGCCCACTTGAGCAGTGACAGGTCGGAAATCCCCTTTTTGTAGTGGTGACACAGATTTAGGAGGAGGCAGCTCAGATCTTCATGGTCTGCAGGGGCACTGGTTTCTTTCAGGTTTCAGGTTTTCTTCATCTCATCTCCCCAAATTGACCAACCCCCCCAACAGCCCTTTTGAATTGCAGCTCTCTCCTTACCCAAATCCCATTTTTCACTCTCTCTCTTTCTTTTCCCTTTTTGTCTGTTTCACTATCTCTGTCTATGTCCCCAGGTTCCCCACTATTTCACAGCAGCAGATCTGTCATGTAATGTGAATGCACACGCTGCTAGGCATCCAGTGCGGCCAGCCTTGAAGTCATCCTCGGTCTCTCAAGACACAACCATCCCATCCATCAGTCTCTCTCTCTTTTCCTTTTTCCAATGACCCATCGCTCAAACAGCTCTCATCTCTTTTGTCAGACTTCAACCCAAATACCCCAACATCCCTCTTTTCCCTTCAACTGTGGAACGCAGTTGTTCAGATCCTGATCCCATAGTGAAATCACCTTATCCTTTCCATGTTTTTTTGCAACTCCAGCTAACCATCATTGATCTCTCCAAACAAACAAGCCAGATCTACATTGGTTCCAGGTTATCACTACACACGGCAGCATGGTGTCCAGGTTTATGACACTGAATCAGAATGCAAGAATGAAGACAACAGTGACCATTCTGAATTCAGTGACGAACAGGCTCTCTCTTTCTCTCTCTCTTCACTTATTTCTCTCACTGTCATCACAACATCAGGTGCATCCATCCTTTCCACGTTCTGGTCTGAAGTCCAAAGTCTCCATTCCCATTTCAAAAACTTTTTCTTGTCACATGTCTCTACCTTTTCTCTTCTGCCAAGATGGCAGTCCTAAATCTACCAAAGCAATTTCTAAGTCCACCCAAAAAGAAGCCACTGTTCATCGACTTATCTGTTTTTATCCACTAGTGAAGCGGCGGGTCTGCCTGTCAAGGTGGCACCTTGCCATCGCCCGTCAGCAGCCACTTCAACCCTTTCTCTTTGTCTTGATTCCAGACCTTATGACGCCATGATGGCTCCCCTTCTTCACTTGGACCATCCTGTGGCCTGACAACCAGATTACGCTATGCAATTCTTCCTCTTGAATTGGCCTGGTCCTATAACAAGGAGACACAAAGCAGCTAGAAGCTTAATGACAGAGAACCTGAGATACCATACAGCCAGAACTCCACATGCTTTACCTCCCCCCCATTGATTGTGCCCAGACTCTCTTCCCTGTGCTTTCAGCAGCTGGCCTTTTCCCTGCTTGTTTATCTGCCCATAACTATCATCTTCAAGGCACTGGCGGCAGTGGTGGTGCGCCGCTTTCCTTACATGCTTCTATCTCTTGGAATTGATCATCACTACGAGAGAGGCGGCACCGCTTCTTTCTACACAGAATACCAAGCAGAGGCGTCTTAATGCCGCTTCCTAAGCCAAGCAAGATCCCACCGCGCAAGTACAACCTCCTAACACAGGCTGCCCTGCCGACACCACTGCTTGCAACAGCCGCTATGAGCCATCCATCATCTTCCTCTTCGTGTTTCTCAACCCGCGATCTTTTAGGTCAAGAACCAGTGATGAAAACGTTCATCGCATGGATGAAAATGTGTACCGTCATGACTTAGCCATTTTCTCCTGGCAAAGCATAAGTTCAGTGCGCTCATGAAATGACCTACATGAAGGGATACATCCTTTCTGCAGTTGGGATGACGGGCACTCCGTCATAGTGATGTAGGTCGTAATGGTAAACATATGTAATGTTCTCTCCCCTGCATTCACACTACATTTCATTGTGTTCAAGAAATGCTGTAATTGGCCCATTGTTTACAATTTGTGGTCTCATTTGTACAATGTGTCTGTCCACATGAATATACCAGAGTCAGCGATATCAGAGTCCTGAGGTGAAGGAAATCCATGTATGAGTAAAAGGAAAAGCTCGGAAATGCGGCACCGCATTTCATTTTTCTCCATGCAGCGATTTCTGGCAGCTCCCTTTCCTCCGTTGTGGTCGAAACGGAAATGTTGTACCGCATTTCATTTCTTGACATGGCATTATCATACTTCGAATTGGAAATGCGGCACCGCATTTCCATATTGGACCTTGAATTGTCCAAGCATGTCCAATCGTCAATGCAAGTCCATGTCCGTTCTGGAAATGCGGCACCACATTTCCATGTCCGTCATCAAATTTTCTTATTGGACAATGGAATGCGGTGCCGCATTTCCGTCGACGGGTCTGGAATTGGACAATCAACGATGTTTGTTCTGGAAATGCGGCACTGCATTTCCATGTCCGTCATCAAAATTTTGTATTGGACAATGGAATGCGGTGCCGCAAGCCTAAAATTTGTAAGGTCAATTATAGAAATTGTATCATTCTACTGTTGCTTATACTTAGCATGGTTAATACATGCAATAAACTTCTGAACCTCTCCACATGCCTTGAACTTTGGGGTTCAAATTTGTGAGTTCAGAGGGCTATCTCTCAGAGTGTCCTTTACAAATATTATCTTGTTTGGTGCGACTGATGGATTACCTTTAAGTAGACACTTGTAGGGGTTGGCTTGTTAGTTCCTCCTAGTTAGAGTTTCAAGAAATCGTGTTCTGATTCATTAAAGATTTTAATCTAAACAAACCACCCGAGTCCTCAAAAGTTTTAGGGTTTAGGGCACTTCACCCTAAACCCCCCATTTTGATTCAGCATTGAAGCAATATCTTTGTTTTTCGTAAACTTAGTGAAAGTTTTAGCATTTGAAATTTATAGCATGAAACAGCGTTGTTGTCAAATTGAAAAGTACTGCTCTGTAAACAGCCTCTGGTTTCATATACAATGAAGTGCCTTTCTCTTTTCTTGTTTTGTTCCGAGGAATAATAATGACACATCAACAAAAATGAATATCTTGTTTACTCGAGCGAAAACTGAAACGGAAGTTTTAGTTTTGTCTTTATCACATCTGCGTTATCTGATGGAAAGCTAAGCTTGAAGAGTGAACTGTGAGTTCAACATGGAATCACGATTACACGGGAAGCTCAGAAACAGGGATGTTCTCAGAATTGGTGAAACCACCTATGCAGTTGCGGAGGTCAAATCCTGCCTCAATGGCAACATTCAACACGACGTGCCGGAGAACAAGATAAGAGTGCATCAAGGGATTGCTGACTCGAATTTGAAATCATGGAGTCACTAACTGAGGCTGTCATGGCCAAGGCTATCTGCAGAGTCCAAAAAATCCAGTAAGGCCAACAAAGACATCTCCTAAACATTAAGAAAAACAGTGCTGTCACTGTACAGATCTATTGGACCTTGACCAAAAAAACCTCTATACACTCTGGGTACAAGAATCTCTGGTTCATTCTCCTAGAGTACATGATAGCAGAATGAGGTTCATGGGTTTCCAAAAATAAAACCAGCAACACTTGTCTCCAAGAACTAAGTTCTTCGTAGCAACATTCTGCACATATCAATATTCAGTGTACACGCCCAGCAGGGATGCCCTCCCTATGAGCAAGATCGCCGAGTTTCTGCACATGTTCCAACATGACTTCCAGTTGCACACACTCCCTCTTGCGATCTTCAGTACTGGTGATGGGTCGTGAAATACCAAAATCGATCAAACAAACACCTTAATGCCCCCTAAAATCAACCAAGATATTAGGGCATCGAATGTCCCCATGAAAAAGTGCACAGCAGCAAGTGCATCAACAGTCGCTTCCACCGCCTCTAGTCAAAACTCCTGCAAACGACACATCCAACATATTAGACAACCACTTTGCTACAAGCTTAAGCAAGAACCGCAGACCAAATAAGCGGGATGCCCAGCTCAGAGCAGACAACTCTTTCGCCTTTTACCAAGAATTACAGTGCAATCAGAATGAATTCCAACAGCTCCAGTTTTCTGGGATTCCCTCTCATTTGGCCAGCAACAATTACCTCTCATTCTTTTTAGTCTATTTGATTAGATCATCTAGAATTATGTGAAAAACTGGAGGTGCCATAAAACAGTGTACAAAAGGTCAATCAGAGAATATAGGTTAAAGAGAATCCAATTGCAGATTTAAGAGCTGAGCCTCAAACATGTAGCAACTAAGGACAAGGTTTTACCAACTTGCACAAACATCAGCAAACATCAGCAAACATCAAGGTCACAAAATGAGAGATGAATTAGGATAAACCCACAGCATGAGCTCTGATAGCCAAGGATGTTGTAATGCCTGTAATGAACTGAGTTGTTTGTCAGTGAGCTTCCTTATAAAATCTTCAGCATGTGCTGTCCTTGCAACGGGGATATACTCATCCAGGAGTTTGCCAACACTATACATGTCTGAAAAGGGCGTATACTGGTTGCCCTCACACATCTCCGGAGACCAGGCTGAGAAAGGCTGAAATCCATCAAACAATTTGAAAGGAAAATCTGCTACAGATTCGAGGTCGATGAGCATGAAATCTGTATCTGAAAGGCGCACAATATTTGGGAGTCGGATATCCCTGTGCACCAGGCCCGCACTGTGGAGGATACATAAGGCTCGGCAGACACACTGAGCCATCCACCTGCATTCCTCTTCAGACTCCAATCTGCATTGGTATCCAAGAGGACCAAACTCAACTCTGTAGGATCCATGAGCAGTTTCGACAGGCAATGCCACCATCTGCGGCAGAAACTTACATGTTCTCGCAGCAACATAAGCCCTCTTTATCACGGTAATATCCGTCCCCTGGTCAGCACTATAACTAGAAAAGTCTCTAATGTGCTTCGCCACTTTGTCATCATAAAAGTAAATACTCCTCCTTCCATCCGGTGACTTTTCCATAGAAAACATGGCACGGCGACCTGGGACTACCGGAACAGAGTCATGCATTTTCTTCATTAGCTGGAAGGCATAGCCTACGCTGAGTAAAAAATGGCAGCGATCAGAAATATCTGATAGGTTAAGACGTCGACCCACTGGATACAACTCCTTTGGACCTCTCCTGCCGATATACACCCACTGAAATTCAGTGCCTGCTGCTATGTAGCCTAGAATAAATTTCAATTCCCCATAAAACATCGGATTAAGCGACCTCATCTTAGAACGAAGATCGCCTTCAGCTGCATGCAAGTTGCCAACCTTGTCTTCACCTACTAGGAAGGTGCATCCAAAGGCTATGCCAATCGTATCAGGCCTTGTCCTGTGTGCAGTAGTTTGGGAGAAACTGTACCGCGCCCTGTCAGTAGAATTGAATGAAAACGTGACCTTAAAACCGGCCACATATTGCTTGAAAACGCCAAAGAACTCTTGCAACCCGCCGCATGCAACGAGGAACGATGTTTGTATCTCGGTGACTATCTCCTCAAGTTTGCGCGATAGGAAGGCTCCCACTAAACAAGGAAGTCTTGAACCATCTGTCTCGATTAAAACATTCGCCGCCAACTCGGGCATTGTTGCTGATACATACTCGTAGGTCTGCGGCGTTACAGGAAGCTTCCGATGCTGCTCAGGGAACAATACCTTTTCAAGACCGGCCTTATTTTGGGGGAGCTCAGGTAGCTGTGGGAGCAGCATGTACCTAATCCAAGCTTCGGAACGATCTTTGCGGTAACCTGCTTGAGATGTATCACAAACAACAGCAACAAAATGACTCAGAATAACAATAGAAGTGGATGCAAGGACGGCAAGCACTCACAAGTGAACGACCAAAATGACGGTCCAACTACAAGAATATCAAGGCAGAAGTTACCACGATCCGGTGACAAACGAACCCCTCACTATCAGCAAACTCAGGCCACAGGACCCTAAGAATCTCAAACCACCACAAGGCAACTCGTTACTCTAGCTAATCATTGTCCCTTCCACCCTAAACCCTAAACCCAAAACCCAAACTAATCATGAAGAATTGTCCCTTTTCTTTCCACTATTGTTCTATTGTTGTTCTATCTTGAATCTGAGCAGATTCCAGCCTATGGAATAAACAAATTATTTGCAAACCCTAAGCACTTGACCTTCTGTTCATTGACTGCTTGCACTACTCGAACTCAAGACAGAAAAACAAAGAAAAGCAACAAAAGCAAGAGAGAAGGTATAGAAAAGCACGAGGGTCAATCACAGACCTTACTGAAATGCAGAGATTCCTTACAATCCAATCCAATCCAATCTTGAAATCTGAGTAGATTCCATCCTACGGAATAAATAAATAATTTGCAAACCTTAAGCACCTGACCTTGTGTTCATTGACTGCTTAAACTACTCGAACTCAAGACAGAAAAACAAAGAAAAGCAACAAAAGCAGAAAGAAAAGCAAAACCCTGCCATCTGCTGTAGGTGCTCAAAAGCTTTGAGAAGTATCCCCACAACAGCCAACCCATGTTGTTGAGTTGCATCTATCATGTAGTGCACAACCAGAATTCCACATATAAATAACAAACAACCGTGTCTTTCAAAGGACCCTCCTCATACTTTACTTGTTAACATGGATCTATCGAATGAATAAACTGCGTGTATCAACTGTACACAGGATCACACACGGGATTGGGAGAAGCTGTTGAAACCCTGAGGGCACAACGCAGCCAAGAAACCAAAAAAATTGCAAACACTTGACTCCAAGCTACGCATTGAACGAATCATTGAACAAATCAGCAACTGCAGCGGGTTCAACAATCAACTGCCCAATTGTCTTGCAAGAATTCAAATGTGCCTGCCTATCATCAGAATTGCAGACATAAACACAAACGGGCTCAGACTGCCCTAGGCAGCCCATCGACATTCACCAGACTCTCTCCATGACGCACTATCTGACACCCTAGCTAATGGGTGAACACTGTCAGAGAAGGTTCTGCAGCCAAGGCGGTTTTGGTTAACTCACATAAGTCACCAACAACCACATTCTGTCATCGACCAATTAACGGCTCAAAACATGCGCACAATTTCGGCTAGAGCTTTCTATCCTCTGAAGATGGTACTCAAGAAATCGTAAAGGTTTGAACAACACTACTGATTCGCAGGTCACATGCATCAAAGTACTGGAGAGAACAGAAACTCATTCTTCACACATTGGTAGCAAACCCTACAAATTTACACTCACCAGACTCCCTCCTTGACGCACTATCTGACACCCTAAACCACAACCATGGTTTCCATAACCAACAATCCCACACAGAAAGTAAGCTGCGAAGACAGACACAACACCGTTCAACCAAGAAGCAAGAGACGTCACAAAAATCAGATGAAGATTTGAAACCCTAACCCTGTACATACTCTTGGGATGCCATTGAGAACGTCCAAAACTGTTCCGGTTATGGTTATGGATGCAAAATATCCAAGAGAGCTCCAGAGACACAAAGGAAGACTCCCTCTCCCTCACAATAAAAATAGAAGTGGATGCAAGGACGGCAATCACTCACAAGTGAACTACCAAAATGACAGCTTAGAGTTAGGGTTTCAGGCCACACAACACTTTAAACCTGCCATCATCTGCCGCAATCTGACCGACCACTGCGCTTCAAGAGATTCAGAAGGGCTTGCCTCGCACGAAAAGTGCCCACAAAGGTTCACGGCCAGACATTTCCAAGAAGCAGTGCAATGCATATAATCCTTGCGAAAACCCTTACTCCAAAACGAGTGTGTCGGCACCAGAATTCCACATACAAATAATAACCAAGGATTCTGAAGTCATAACTAATATTATCATTTCCTCTTCAAAAGGAGCAAATGATCTGGTGACGACAAACTCTAAGTACTTGAACCTCACTATCAGCAAACTCAGGCCGCAGAGCCCTAAGAAACTCAGACCACCACAAGGATCAGGTGCTTGTAAAAACAAAACAAGATATCAACATAGTGGACCATGCACTGAAATGACAAAAAAAAATGTCCAAGGTGCTGGATTGGACATCAACATGCGACAATTGCATCCCGTGACGCACTAGCTGACACCCTGATGGGTGAACGCGAAGAAACTTACACCACACCTAGTTGCCAAGAGAGCGCAACCCTGAGTGCACATCCAGAATTCCACATCTAAATAACAAACAACCATGTCCCACCCAGGAACAAGAATTGCTAACACTTTCTAGTCCACTTTTTAGTAAGGAAATCTCACCTGCAGAATCAGCGGGTTAAGAAGGGCAAGAAGAGATGATTTCACAGCATCATCGTGAATAAGAAATGAGCAAAAAGACATCTATCCAATAAAGTAGCAAAGAGTCTACAAATCCTATCCAATAAACGAGTTAAGAGTCTACAAAACCTATCCAATAAAGCAGCTAGGAGTGAAACATACCAGGAGCAGGAGCAGGAGCTCGTAGGAACGCGTCCTTCAGGCCTGCGACATATTCAAACCGTCTCAAATAAATCACTGAAGGAAGCTTCCAGGGAGCAAGTCCAGAAATCCGTTGACATTCAAAGAGAAATATCGCATGCAAAATAATACTAGTGCTACCAAGAAACATATACCTGTAGACGCTCCATCACCAGTGACCATCAAAGGATCGTCTTCCGTTCCTGCATGATTGACGGCCTTGGCCTTCTTGATCTCCTCCCAGGCATGTTTTGACTCGAGGTCTCTCTCAGGAAACCGACCTCCGTCCAATTTGATAGTATCTGGACGCAACCCGAACTCATTCCCAAGTGCACCGAAATCAATCCTACCATCAGGGGTACAGAAAATCTTAACGGGTGCAGATGTATCCGTCTTGAAGTAGACAGAGACCATGGTGAAAACCTGACCCTGAACAAGTGAATGCACTGGTTTTCCAAACACAGAGAACTTGAGATTCATACACCACAAGGAAGAAAGAAAGAAAGAAAGCGGAGCAAATACAAGCAGAAATCGAAAGCTGATTAGCAAATCATGCGGGAGTAAAATTCGGAACCACGCCGCCGCTCCCAAACACACACCAACGCAGGCCAAAGCAGGGCCAGCAAGGTACCTGAGCGAGAAGGCGGAGTTGGCGACGACGGAATTGCGGAGCCTGATGAAGAAAGGGCGAAGTGAAGAGAGAGGAAAGGGGACGTGAGCTCCTCAGACAAGGAGCGTCACTCTGCTGAAAGAGCAAAACATGGATGGTCTAGACTCCGGGGCCGGTCCAGGGTCCTTACTCCTTACAGCAGAGATCCGGCGGAGATCAGGTTCTCTTGTATGGAATACCAAATGCTCGACAATTTTACTATCATCTACGACCCTCGACAAATAATCTACGACCATCGACGAATCATCTACAACCCTCGACAAATCAACCACTTACTGGTTGTAGATGATTTGTCCATCGTTGATTTTGTGGGCAAACATATGCGTTGGAATACCAAATGCCCATGTCTTCATCCCACTTGTTCAACCAATATTCTCTAATAGATTCTTAGACCCTTCAATTTTACGCTTAGATGTTTTCATCTTTGATTTCTGGGGCATTTGGTACACGAAGGAATACCGTATGACCACCGCGTCCCTCGACAAATCAACTTAGTTGTTCACACCACTTGTTGACGACATGGCCCTCAAACAATGTAGGTGGCGCCACTAAGGCAGTTGGCGCCAACAAGGTTATTGGCGCCAGTAAGGCACGGGGGCGCCAACAAGGTGCGTCACATTTCCCTGAGAGCATTCCTGAACACTGCCTTAAATGTATGCCAAATGTTTCAAGCATTGAAATTTGAGGATGCGAAGAGCATGTTCGACAATATGGCTAAACAAGATGTTTTGTTGTGGAACGTGATAATTGTAGGGCATGCACAACAGGGCGCGGGATGGAGGCTTTTGAGACCTATGATCAGCAATAGATGCAGGAAGGATTGAAGCTGGACCAGGTCATGTTTGTAATGCGTTTGTGAGTCTGCAGCAGTCCTACAAAAGAGCAAAGAGGTCCATGGGGTGATGTTGTCAAAGCCCACATTTATATTATGAGATATGCAATAAAATATTGCAAATTAAAAAATCACAAAGGGTAGAGATTGAATTAAAATCTATCCTATAACAGCCTTATTAAATGCATATGAAATATCACAATTCAGTGTTCACTCTTACATGTGTTTTCATGTCATTTATGTGTACAGAGTCTCATAAGTAGAATATTTTCATTGTCCTGCAATAAGTTATTTTTAATTAAAAATACAAGGATGTGTGAGACAGGATTATAAAAAAATAACAATTTATTTTAAAATGCAGAGAAGATTTCATAATTTAATATTAACTCATAAACGTATTTGCTATTATTATTATATAGATCATTTATTTGTATCCCATGAATTCGAGAAGATTATGAGTAACCTATGCATAGGATGGATGCATAGGAATTGTGATAAAGAACAATTGGATCTAATAACATGTGTGCACATATACTCTATAGTTTTCTAGTTTGTTCGCAATACTTGGAATTTTTGTATTGACAGATATGCAATGAAATATTTTTAACTAAAAAGAATTACAAATATGTGACAGATCCAATTAAAATCTATTCTATAACAGCCTTCTTAAATGCATGTAAAATTTCACAATTCCCTGTTCATTCTTACATGTACCTTCTATTATTATATTGATCATTTATGTGCTTGGAGTCTCATAAGTAGAATATTTTTCATTGTCGTGCATAAGTTGTTTTAAATTTAAAAAAAACACATGGATTTGGGAGATTAAATTGAAAAAATGAATAGCAAATATCATTTTAATATGTAGATTCGTTTTATAATTCAATATTCATTCTAAGTTCTAACATGGACCTCCTATTGTTATATTGATCATTTATGTGTATCGTATGAACTCAAAAATATCCTGAGTGACCTATACATAGGCTGCATGATTTAGAGATGATGTATAGATATATAGTCAATGCATTTCTGTACTTAAATACTTATAAATGTTTGAAATATTGTGTTCATAAAACTTAGAATGTTTTGTATATGCAATGTTCTCAATAAAAAATCACAGGGACGTGACAAACGAAATATAAAAGATTATATAGCATCATTTATAAATACGTATAATATTTAACAATTTAATTTTCATTTCTACAATGTACATGACACATGTACCCCCCAATATTATGTGGGTCATTTATAATAAGTATATGATATAACCAAGATGAAGTAATTATACAAACAAGCGCCGTCACAAAATATATATATGTATATATATTGCAAATGACAACATGTCACTTGTAAATATTGTGTGCTTTTTCTTCATGGAGCTATTGTCTCCTCCACTAGACTACACAAAGCTATGCCCACCCACCTAAATCCCAAAAACAATGTTTCTTTGCACATTGAAGTACTAAAACCCAAAAGTAAATGAATGGGCGGGGTCTAGTGAGCTCATCCCTAAGGAAGCCCGCGCAGCCAGTACAATCATTTCCCACTTTTTCCATCCTCTCTTGCCGCTCTTCCTTTCTTCTTAGTCCGCTTGTGAGAAAGGGGTCCATTGTGTGTTACACTAGAGCTCCGAGGAGGATTTTGAGAATGTCTCTAAATCTAGTGTCTGCTGTTTGCTATGAATGTAGCCGCAGAGTACACAACATTGTTCACCAATCTGGGAGGGATTGGACGGTAGCTAAAATGTACCTTCATTTACCTCACCTCTAGAGTCTTTTGTGTTCACTTGAATCGAGGACCATGGGAGAACAACCCCTGGAGCCCATGGATGAGGACCGCGCGGAATTTGACGAGAAAGATGATGCAAATAAAGACACTGCAGAAACTCGCCAGCTGTGTGAAGGATTTAGCCCTGACTATCTGCGGCTTTATTATGGTAAGTCTTGGAGGGCCTGATAGTATGAATTGCAGGACCTAGTTATGTCTTCTCCCATATTGGTTTGTCTGGTCTATCAGCATAATCTCATCGGTCGACTCTACATGAATTCAGCGCGTGTACACGCATAATGCGTCTGATCTGCCTGGTCTGCCATTTTGAGTTGCTAGGTCTCTTTGCCACCTCATTCAGACGCTATTGTTGATATTGATGCGCGAATCGTCTGTTTTCGTACCTTCGCATTCCAGGCCCGTAGATTGAGCTCACGTGTTTGATGTGCTACCAGGAAGGTTGTTTCCTTATACAGAGATGCACAAGTGGTTGTCATATGGACAAGGTAAATTCCCAAACAATGTGGTCTTTGTCAATGACTCGGGAGTTCGTCATCTTTGTTTGTTTGTTTACTACCTTAGAGTAGCCGTGTTTGGACTCATTGTTCAATGTCCAACATTCTGTCTTGTACCCTGTTTTCTTTTGTATAAGCTCTTGGAGCTTTCCTTGGACTTAGCAAAGTTTATTTATTTATTTATTTATAACATATAAAGAGACCTGTAGGAATTTGAAGTGGACCGGATGATTGTAGTAAGGGAACGGTAGCTGTTACAAGTCGTACTTTCACTTCTTTGCTGTTATAACTACGAGCTGTGACTTTTAGTAGCCGTTTACACTTGAAGCAATGATTTGAGATGGATTGTCCTCAGGAGAGAAGGGGCTGCAATTTTGCATGTGTGGGGTCTGCAGATGGAAAGCATCGAGGGTGTGGCCCCCTTCTTTTTCGGGAGGAGGGAGTCCTCGTTCACCTTGGAGCATGACGTCTATATGCGTTACTTGTCCTTCCACGATGCTGTTGGGATGGCGGTGGCCATAAAGGACAAGTGCCCTCACAAGATTGACATAGGGGTTGTTTACAATGTTGATGTAAGATTCTTACGTCAAGTCTGTAGTATATGGGAGACAGAGGAAGTCAATTCGGTACCACAGCCACCACAGCCAGTTGACTCAGTTGTCTTAGAGGTTCCACAGTTAGAACATGCTGTGACACCACCCCCAATTGCTTTGGACGGAGAAAGGTTGGACATTCCCATTACAGAGCAGGTCGTGGCCAAAATTGAGAACGGTGACCTTCTCTATGAAAACTCTGCCTTGGTAAGGGAATCAGTGGTTCCAGAGGTGCAGCGCTTGTCCAGGGAAAACCCTGCTGTGCATGTAATACCCACACCTGTGACGGAGGTACCAGGGATAGAATATAAAGACACTGCAGTGTCTGTGGAGGATGAGGTGGTTCAGGAAGAGGATCTGGTGGGGCAATGGCCTGAATGGTTGGTGAGGCATCACACTGTGGAGGATCAGGGAGAACAGCAGCAAGTTCACCATGATGACCCCTAGCAGGCCATGCTTATGAGTTCCATAAGCAGGACACTTAATTTGTTGGGCACTTATGTGAAATCCCATGTTCCATCTACCCAATTGGCAGCTTTGAGGGAGGAACTCAGGAAGGAGTTTGAGGCTCGAATTGCCACTGAGTGTGCTAACAAGGTAGATGAGGAGGTCAATCTCAAGTTACAGCAAGAGTTGGAGGACACAAAGGCTACCTTGCAGTTGGCCAAGGGACATTTGATTGAAGCACGTCTCGAGCAGGACCAATTGCATGAAGTACATAAGCAACAGTTATACCAATTGCAGGTGAAGCATGAGGGCAAGTTGCAAGAAGTGAACTTACTACATACAGAGTTGGAGGCAGTACATCAGAAGATGACCATACAATGTGCTACACTCACAACTACTCTAGAGCAAACTGCATTAGAAGTTAACAGACAAGGGGATAGATGTATGAGGGCAGAAGCTGAGATAGTAGAGCAAGCGAAACTCATTGTTGATATGAAGGATACAATCTGTCGCAATGAGAATACTTTCAAATACAGACAGGTTGAGGCTGACCAGGAGAGGTACATCCTGGAGTTGCAAAACAGTCATGGTCAATAGAAATGAACTCTTTGTGGCTAACAAGGCTCGGAAGGAAGCCAATAATCTGGCTGCTGCCTATATATGCGGGTCTGGTTGAACCTCATGCGAAGCGCATGGAGGCTTTACAACAGCAGTTAGATGTGTACAGACTCATGGAGGAGCAAACTCTTAGGGGTGCCACACAGGACTTGGTGGATAACCACCTTATGCAGGTCTGGTTAGCACAAGGGCCGGTAGAAGGCAAAGCACCACAGAAGCTCACCCAGAACGACATGAATGAGCTCAGATTGCAGGTGCAGAACATTGCCACAGTTACTATAGACAATGTCTGTATTAGAATAGTAGAATAGCAGAGCTACAGGAGGATGTGGAAGGCCTACAGACTCAAGTGGATGACCTGAGTTCAAATATTGACAAGAGAGTCTTTGTTCCTGAGGAGCAGCTGATGGCTACTTATTTACGCCAGGACTCTAATTTTTCAGTCTTCTTCGCAGGGGGGGTAGGAGATGCCAGTGGTACCAATACCACAGCAGGTGGCTGTGCAGGTAGCTGACCCTGTTGCTACTACAGCCGAACCACAGCTTGAGGTATGGGGGGATGCTGCTTTTAACCCACCTAGGGCTCCTGCTGCACGGGAATACAGTCGGGCTATGATTATGCCCTTCAACCAAATTCCCATTGTGCTGGACTTGACTTGGAAGGAATTTAGTCCTCCGCAGTCGTTGGCACATTACTACCAGATCATGCGCATTTGGTTGCCGGTGGCAACTCGGACTAAGGTTCTTCCGGACAATCGACCCATTGAGGATCATCACTTTGCGAGGTACTGGTCTGAGGCAGGTACCATGCTGAAGGAATTAATTGCCTTCCAGGTTATACATGGGTACATCTATACCAAAACCAAGGAGGTATCTAGTATTGTCATGGGCTGTGGATTATACTATGCTGCTTGTTTTCTGGCACGTTATCACATTGAGCAGCAGAGGATGCAATCACGATTTCTGAGTTATTCCAGTGGGGATCATTGGGTCTTACCTTCAGTACCACCTCATATGTACCTATATGATACAAAAGTTATGATGCAGAAGGATTCCCAACTTCGTTCATGGTTTAATTCGGCTTGGAACAATTTGACAACACAGAAATTCGGCCCTGAGGATATTTTCTTTAAGGGACATGAAGCCTGGAAATACTTACACTGTTCCAAAGTCATTGGCACACCTCTCACCTATACGGATAAGGAGTTCAGGGTGTTCACTAATTTTGCTTGCAAGCGCTTACAGCAAGTTATACAGTTTAAACTTCCAGACATGGTGGGACCACATTGTATGCCACACAGGATTCCACTTAAAGTTCGGCCGTTAAAGCACCTAAGGGGGGACGAGGATTATGATACTACTGTTTCTTCAGAGGACTCTTTTGACATGGCAAAGGACTATGCACTTCAGATGGCAGAGAAGAAACGACGGGGATCTCCTATGCCTGAGAGATTACCTCGTTATCAGCCACAAAAGGAGGGTCAGACATTTCCAGGTAGTGCTCAATCATCTCCATCCGCCAGTGACAGGACTCGGGCTCACACACGGAGTCCTTCACGCGACTCTCACCGACAGAAGGGTGCTCGCTCACAAAGGTTTGTTGATCCCAAACAGTAAACCGTGAAGACACGGTTTTTTTAGAGGGGGAGGGGTAATGTTAGAGGGCTGCTTGGGACTTAGACGCTTTTACGAGTTCTATGGGGTACCCTTAATTTTCGCGCAGACTGAGACCAACATGAGTCTTAGGGGTGGCAGGAGCAGGCTTTAGGGGGGTCACACAGCCCGACACAGCTTGTCGCTTTATTTTTCGAATTAAAAAAAGAAATAGCGACCGCTATCTTGGCGGTCGCTTCAATTTATCTAAAAAAAAAACAAGATTGGTGGTCGCATTGGCGGTCGCCTGATTTAAAAAAAGAAAACAAGCTACTGCCGTATTGGCGGTCGCACAATTTTGTAAATATGTACAGAACAAGCGACCACCATATGGCGGTGGGATAATTTCAAAAATATATAAAAAAAACACCGCCCGTGGTCGCTTAATTTAATAAATATATAGAAAAACAAACGACCGCCATAAAATATAAAGATTAACAGCGACCGCCTTATTGGCGGTCGCGTTTTTCTCAAAATATTAGAAATAAAAGCGACCACCATATTGGCGGTCGCTTTATTTTAAATATATTACCAAATGAAGCGACCGCCATACCGGCAGTCGTATTATATTTTGAAATAAAAAACAATAGCGACCGCCATACGGGCGGTCGCTTAAATTGTAAAATATACAAAATAGAAGTGACCGCAATATTGCACAAAATGAAAGGAAATAAAAGCGACCGCAGTAGTGGCAGTCGCTTGTTTTTCATAAAAAATAAAAATACGGACCGTAGTATTAGTGGTCGCTTAATTTCAAAATTACAACAAATATGGTTGTACAACTTTTTTCGGGTGGGCGCTATTGGTTCATGATTTCTTCATTTCTCTTTCATTTCACTTTCATCCCTCTTGTGTCATATATAAGGGATGAGGGTCACCAAGCTCTGCAAACACTTGAGGTTGCTTTGGATGTTCTCTTCCATTGAACGAGAGTGTAGCCCAAGAGGAGGGTGCGCACCTTTTGCCGTTGTGGCTTCCACCAAAGCCACTTTAGCAGATTGTGTATAAGCTCAACACTACAACCTACATCGACCCACTTGGGTTGCTGACAGGTGTAAAAGTGTTGGGCTATCGCATTGCACTCTACATTCACAACACGTTCATTTATAGGTGACTGTTTTTTGTTGCTTGCATCGCTAGGTCCAAGGGGAGTGGATATTGGGTGAAGATGAGGGAAGAATGAAGCCCTTGGTATACGGCAATCCCGAACACTGTCAGTGTCACTGGTAGTGTTGAGTGCAACCTATGTGGATTAAAGCTTTCTTATCGTAAGGATCGATTGCTTGCTCACCTCGGCTATAAAGGTGTGAAGAGCGCTGGGGTGTGTTTATGCCCCAAAGCATCTATGCGGGTAAAAAGTCACTTTGCCCAGTGTGGAGGCAATATTCAAATGTCTTTGGATCTGAACATGACCTCTGAGCAGAACACTCCATCTTCCCGTCAGGATGCCCCGATTAGTACCCAGGGCGACTCTTGTGAGGCTTTGGGTGTCCTTGGACAAGTGGGTTGTGCCGGAGCAACACCTGCTTCAACACCTCTTTGTACCCCTACACTTCAACAGAGTAGAGGATTACGGCAGTAATCCATGCAAGAAGGTCTTAACTTGTCTGCGAAAAGACAATTGGATAAAAAATGGGCGCAGTTTTTCTTTGAGGCCAACATATCATTTAATGTGGCAAACCTTCCGGCATTTGTTTCTGCCGTTAGAGCAACCTCGGAGTCCAGATCCACGTACGTGCCTCCGACTTATCACAATCTCCGCACATGATTGCTAGAAGACGCCATGACCGAGCTTACCCAAAAGGTGAACGATAAGACGGGCGAGTGCATTAGAAAATATGGAAGCACTATATGTGTCGATGGTTGGAGTTATGTCACAAACAGACCATTGTTCAATGTCATGCTCGTATGTCCAGCTGGGGAACAATTCTTGGGATCGGTCGACACTAGCGGCGAGAAGAAAGATGGACGTTATCAATGTCAACTATTGACGGACTTCATCGAACAGGTCGGAAGTGATAAAATCGTGCAAATATGCACAGACAATGCCGCTAATATGAGAAACACTGCAGACATGTTGTTGGCACGTTATCCCCATATATACTATCAAGGTTGTGCCGTTCATTTCCTTGACATCCTTTTGGAAGATTGGGGAAAAGAACAGTGGGTAAAACAACTTGTCAAGCGAGCGAAGACTGTTGTGTCGTTCATCCGCACACACCACATTCCTTTGGCAATATTAGGAGGCACGAACCCAAATACATCCTCCGCAATCCATGTGAAACTCGTTTTGCCACTAACTTCTTGATGGTAGATCGGTTGGTGACGGTGAAGAGTAGTCTGAAGCACACCATCATCGATCCTCAATGGGATGCATATACACGGACATTGCGAGACTCCAGAAAAGCCAAGTCATTGGGCAAAAGTCGAAAAGTTCGAAATAGCATTCGCAGCGATGATTTCTGGAAGAAATGTGAAAACTTTGTTTATATGGTTGAGCTGGTGTTAATCGTCTTGCGGAAGTTTGATGGAAAGCAACCAATAATGGGCAAGGCATGATTACTAATGCAAAATCTTGAGAAACACGTCCAATCCTTGAGGCATCCTCCTTTCTCCTTAGAACCTGAACTTGCAAACAGTGCTGAGGATGCATTTTACGACCGTCGTTCGATGGTTCGAACGGACTTGCATTATGCGGGGGCTTTGCTCAATCCATTCTTGCTCGACAATACCATGCTCCGAGACGACACTGATGCCAAGGCCGGCCTCGTACGAGTGCTCATGCGACTGGCTCCGCCGAACCATGTAAAGAGAGCTATATCCGAGTACCAATGCTTCTCATATCGCCGCGACCCTTTTGAGGACATGCTGGATTCAAAAGAGCTCAATATGCTGCCACTTGAATGGTGGGATCTGATTGGAGCTGGAGCAAGAACATTGGCTCCCATTGCGAAGCAAATTCTTGCTCAAGTGTGTTCTGCCTCATCTTGCGAACGCAATTGGAGCAGTTACTCATTTGTTCACAACAAGATTCGCAACAGGTTGAATCCCGGGAGGGCTGACAAATTGGTGTATGTGTATACCAATTGCCGACTGCTACGTGAGAGGGCAGTGGATAATGCTGCAGCATGGTATGAGAGGAATTTGCATTCCGAAGACTCTGCTTCTAAGGCTAATTCGATGAGTGACGATACTGAGCCTCAGAGAGAATCATCTCAGAGAGAATCATCTGCCTCCGATAGTGAAGATGGATCCGATGATGTTCTCGAAAATGCGTATGACCTGTTTACATTCACAAAGGATGATGCTTATATCCAGCCGACCTTTGATGACCTTCTTGAAGAAATGCGTATCGCAGATGAAGGTGAAGCTGCAATTGTGTCATCCCCAAAACATGGTCCTCAAAATGAAGTTGGGGTTGACCCTCGCCCCCCACTACACGCTGAAGCCACCAGTAGTGCCCCAATGGAGCTTAGGGGTGATGTACTGCCAGGACCGATCGACGTACGCAACCCTGTTCATATAAACGATGGTGTCGAACCCATTGTACAGTCGACGGGACGGGATCATGCCTCGCCGATACGACCAACTCCACCACAATGCCAAAACCGATCCAGCTCCCCATCAACACAGCGGGCATTAAGGAGCAACAGGGTTGATCTGTTTTTCACACGCATGCATCATTCTGCTGCATTGGACCAGACAGAAGTTGAAGCCTCGGATGATGACAACCTGCCATTACAATTCCACCTTAACCGACGTGTTGCGCAGCAGACCCGTGGTTCCTCACATGCCGGACCATCTAATGCTGGTCCATCTCGGGCAGTCCCCCCTCCGGTACCTCCTCCGAGACCACCTTCGATTGCGTCCCAAGTCCATAAACGACAGAGAACAGTCCAACCTTTTTTAGGCGATCGGCCCACAAACATGCCAGATATCGTGGATGGTATTCAAGACTGGAGCGGGAGTCGATCTCAGAGAGAACTAAATGTGGTTCAAAGTATCCAGGAACAGGTAACAAAGACAAGGAGAAGCTGTGGAAAGAATACTTTTCTGACCCCAGGCAATGGCGGGACAATCGAGGCAAAAAGGTGGATGCCTGTTAGATTACAGAGAGTAGTAGACGCAATGAGCATATGAACTAGTGTGATAAGCTAAGTTGGGTGTTTCCTAGAACAAACCTAGGCTGTCATTATCAGCTGCTAGCAGCAGGGCAAGGAAATGCATAATTTGTGCAGAGGCATGGATAGCTGGAGGAGCAGGGATGAGTGTGGGTCTAGACTCATCCAAGAGGGCCAGATTTCATGCACAAGATTACCTATGATTCCTTGTAAATCAATAGCTACAAGAAACCTGCATGGGTAGATGATCAACTGGCAGCAACAGCAGCAGCGGCACAATTGATAGAATCAGGCACTGCTAATGAAGGCACCTTTTTCAACACATTTCACCCTGCTTTTCCCTCTTATCAGCTTGGCACAGCCCGTCACAACATACACATGGAACGGTTACCATGGCAGGGAACGACTGTGTGGGAACAACACCAGCAGAGGGAACGTGTATTCTGTTTGGATGACAGTTAGTTAGTTAGGCAGTTAGAACAGCTTGAAGGTAGAAAAGGCAGAGTAGCAATGGGGAGAGGACACTTCTGGCATCACGTCTTGGCCTTCAGGAAGAGAGGACGATCAGGAGCTGGAGAATGGAGAGCGCAGTGAAGGAGGAGACACGAACTATTAATGTTTGATTCATGCAAGCTGTAGAGTTATATTGTAGAGCAGACTAGGGACACCATAGCTTCGGCCTCATACTTGGTAGATCTTAATCTGATACACGTTACCATACTCACACTGTGTAGAGAGATCCGAGTGAAGCTGTGGACTGAATGGATGAGTGATTGGAACCTGGTAGATTGCTGAAGCAATCTGATGCTTGAATATAAACAGTAAGGTAATTTTGCTGACATGAAGGCAAGAAAGAATACAAACATGAAGCACTTCCATGATACACTAGTTGTAGGTCATGACTGATTGTTTTGAGTGAGCTGAGTGCTTAGAGATATCCAACTCTTCTATCGTAAAGTTCCCATCTCGGATAGCGAAGGGATGGGTGAGTAAAAGCCGCTCGACAGAGTCATTGGATCTCTCAAGCAGCAGTATGAGGAGTGGGGAGAGCCATACACTGAGGCTCAGTTGGAGGCCAAGGTGACCAATGTTTTTGAAGAGGTTGAGAATGTTTCTTCCCCAGAGAATGTTCTCAAGGTGGCTATGGCGGAGCAAGTGGAGGCTACGCCACGGTTAGGGTAGACGGATAAAGCCCAAGAGGTTGTTATCTAGCAACCAAAGGATGCGTCTCCTATTTCCAAGCCTGGTGTACCCAAGGTTGCAGTCACTAAGGACAACTGGGAACCAGATATTGGACCTATAGTCACCGGAGGAAAGAGGCGGAGGATCCAGCGATTTCTAAGGGCTTATAGAAATTGCTTTGCCTTCAGTTTGAAGGATTTGGGGAGTTTGAAGGGCCAGGAGATTTGTATTGATTTGGCTAGTGATACGCCAATTTTTCGAAGGCCCTACAGGTATAGTGATATGGAGAGGTCTTTGATCCAGTCACGGACTATGGAGTTGTTCGAAACTGGATTGGGGGAGTTGTCAGGCGGGGAGTATGCCTCGGCAACGGTGATGCCAGCTAAGAATGATATCTATGGCAATTGGACAGAAAGGAGGATGTGTCGGAACTACCGTCCTGCGAACCGTCAGACTAAGTCCGATAGATATGCCATGCCAACTCCAGAGGAGATATTTGATGCCATTGGGCATGCAAAGGTGTTTAGTACATTGGATTTGCGATCCAGCTACCACCAGTTGCCAATCAAAGAGGCTGACAAGCAAAAGCCGGCATTCTGGGGGATTGACCAACATGGGAAGGATTGCTTGTACCAATGGCGGTTCCTATCGTTTGGGTTGAAGAATGCTCCTGCAGAGTTTCAAAGGGTCATGGATAAGATTCTTGCGGGGCTAGACTTTGTCCGGTGCTACATTGATGACATCATCATCTTTAGTGCTACAATTGAGGAGCACGAGAGACACCTTCAGACGGTGTTTGAGTGCTTGAGAGCGCATGGGTTGAAATTGCACCCTGGGAAGTGCAAGTTCTTCCACAACCAGATTGAGTATCTGGGCCACATGATATACCCTGGAGGATTGGGTGTTCAAAAGACGAGGTGGAGGCCATTGCACGCATTCCACGTCCTATCGATGTTAGCAAAGTTTGTGCTTTCATGGGGTTGACAAACTACTATCGATGGTTTGTCAAGGGATTTAGCAGCATTGCAAAGGCTCTTACAAAGTTGACAAAGGTGGGTTAGGAGTGGCAGTGGGAGCAGGAGCAGGAGGAAGCCTTTGAGGAACTCAAGGCTCGATTGATTTCTGCGCCTATTCTGAGGCGGCCTATTCGGGGGCGGTCTTTCCAGCTACATACGGATTGGAGTATGCTGGGGATTGGAACAGTGCTCACACAGGTGGATGATGAGGGAAGAGAGTTCGTAGAGGCATATGCTAGCCGCTCGAACAATGATGCCGAGGCGAAGTATAGTTCCTATGAAGGGGAGTGTCTAACTGCGGTATGGGCAGTGACACATTTTAGATGCTTGGTGGTGCTAAGGATGTACATGAAGATACAGCAGTGTTGGCCTACCTTCGTACTAGAGAGACAACAGCCAGTGTGACTGCTAAGGAGAGAGATCGAATCCTACAATGAGCCAAGAGGTTCAAGTGGGAGGGGACTCACCTACTCCGAGTATGGGAGGATGGATGAGTGAGGATTGTGCCTCATCCAACACAATGAGCGTGATTGGTACACCATGCCCATGAGGAGTTGGGACATTTTAGGGTGTGGCGCACTCATAGTTTGCTGCAAGGACTGTATTGGTGGCGGAATATGCACACGGATGTGCAACAGTTAGTGGCAAGGTGCATGGTGTGTGATAGAGTGCGGACATCCTTTACCCATTATGGGTTTGGGCTATCGTTGGAGTCTTGACTTTGCAGGCCCATTGCCACTAACGATTCGCCATAACAAGTATGTGCTGGTGATGGTGGAACATTTCTCCAAATGGATTGAACTGGTGGCATTGCCTGACAAGGCAAGTGAGGGGGTTGCGTATGCATTCTTAGATCGAGTGCTTAGCCAATTTGGTGCTCCAGCCGAGGTACTCACGGACCAGAGAAGAGAGTTCTTGGAGAAGTTTCAGGCTTTGTGTGAGCAAGCCTTGATAGATCACCGCACTCCCGAGGCTGATAGCTTGGCCGAGAAGGTTGTGCAAACAGTCAAGCGAGGCTTGCGCAAGTATGGCTTGCAAAAGAGACACTTAGGAGATTGGGACCTTGGTTGGCTATGGGTTACAGGTTTAGCAAGCAAGCATCATTTGCCTCGTTCTCGCCTTATTTCCTTCTCTTTGGCGAGAGCTAGATTTGCCTGCAACTATTCGCAGGGAGACTGCAGTAGTCCTCATCCTTGATGATCCCGATATGTGGACACAAGCATGTGCCCAACGGACATAGTTGTTCAAGAGAGTCATGCCTATGGCTTTTGAGAACCTTGCTATTGCCCAACACCGAAACACATTGAAGTACACCACTATACGTGGAGGGGAATATCGGCCAGGTGTTCGACGTTTCCATCCTGGGGACTATGTGTATCTGCAGCAGACAACGCCTACGACTTTAGATGTCACAGCAGGTCGTGTGATTCTAAGGGTCCGGGAGGTGTTGCTTTCAGGAATGTTGGTTTTAGAGGGTCGAGATGACATGGTATGGAAAGATCCTGTGCGCAATTGTACACCATGTCACCTCCCACATGTGGATGGGAGGATAGATCCCAACCTTACATGGTACCTGTAGGGTTGCGCTGCATGCTATGTGGGCATGCTAGTGGTTCTGCAACCATGTTGATGTATACCATCCATCTTCTACATTCATTTAGAATAAGTTAGTGTAAATTGATCACAAATAGACAGAAAAAAAACACGGGCTGTAAACGACATCGGGTGGAGGCCATGCCGCCTACAATTATAACAGATTTATCTACTTGCTCAAAAAGCTGCGATGAATCACAATATCAATTGTCTGAACCTTAATTCATGCTACACCCAGAGCGCATCTTCATTATGACAATTGAACACACTCTCTCTCAATTAGATACACTCTGTAATTCAAGTCTAAGGGCTTGATATGCTGGAAGAGGCTTCAGGCTTTCCACCAAAAGGACAAAGGGCATTGCAAAACCATGCGTGCAAATACCAGATGACATCCACCCTCCAGGAGGGAACAAAGCCAGGCCATACAACCTTTACCTATGCAAACATGCGATTCTTGACCACACAAAATTCTGCATCTTTCATTCTACAACCATTAAAGCCTTGTCTTGCTTCACAAAGAACACAGAGGGAAGCCCAAAAGCACCACCAACTGCAGCCCGAATCCTTTTCACTTTTGGCTTGTGTCCACCTCTGATTTCCAAACAATATCTTTAAGGCCCTTGGATAAATTCTTGTAAAACTGCAATCACCATAACATACACCAACAAACCAGTTAAAAGACAGTTCGTCGAACTGATAGCACAGCACTTGAATACCTTGCTACCATCCCAGTGTTTTTTTGTACATAGCTAGAGTTCTTAGATCGAACTGTTGCCTTGTTATGAGGGCCACTCAACCGTCCAAGACTTTCTGATTTACAAACTTCCTCTGCTACAACCTACTGATAGGCACAGAAATAAACTCATGTCTTTGCACATGACTGGGGAAAATTCAGAAATGGACCACAGGTTCAGGTGGCACTGCTCTGACGGATGGAAACAGCCCCATTTCACTCCATGAGACCCCTGGCTCCACTGCCCTCTCTACTGAACCGCAAACCAAGTAAAATAGCAGTTACTATCCCCTACAGGTTTTTTTTAAATGCTCTGCTTCTCTACTACCCTCTTAACAAAGGGGTAAAACAACATGTGGACAGCTTTCCTTGGCACTGTACTGTATCACCAAAATGTTGTACCAAGTGCCGAGTAGCAACTTAGCACCAAACACATCTGCAAACTTACATTATGATACTCCAGAGTGTCCCCATTGGCTTTGCGCAGCTCAACCATAAAAAGAGAAGGCGCAACCTCAAACACCTGAAGCCATCACCACACTCAGTTTTCTCTCTCCCTTTTACAAGAGATATGAATGACAATGCCATGTATACTCACTGAATGACATACTCTAGAAACAGAGAGAGAGAGAGAGAGAGAGAGAGTTGGAGAGAAAGTAAGGACCCCTGCCAAAGACAGCGTGACATTCCCTGTTAGAGGCACTGCCCCCCTGTTAGAGGTGGGACATACTCTATAGTATTTCAGACCCCATCAAGCTGGTGCGCTAGTATTACAAACTTCTAGTTGTGAAATAGATATTTTTGCAGCAATGGAGGAGAAATCCATACCTCAGTGGCCACTGAGAGATGTCCCTTTCTGCCCTGTTTATCTCCTTGCAACTTCATCTGAGACCACATACAACAGAGCCCACCCCATCTCAGCCAAGCCCACAAGGATCTCCTAATAGTACTTAAAACTTGTACCAACATGTGAAAACGCTACAGCACTAATGTTAAAGCAAAGCAAAACCATCACTCTGCACATCACCCATCCTCCTCCTTCCAACTAACCTTGTAATTACGTTTCTGTACATTGAAGCCAAGCGGCTTTGCAGCCTCCTCGATCGTGGTAATGATCTCGTTCGCCGGTTTTGTGCTTGTAAATCTTGTTTCCCGCTTCTCCAAATCCTGCATTCTCTCCAAGATCAGCTCCAGAAATTTCTGTTCTTCATAATCCCATCTCCATCCTGAATGGAAATTTTGCAACTGCAGAATTACAGGAGTCTACCTGACGATAGATGCAACAACAAGTTGGACCAGATTTAACACCTGGAGGGATGCCAACACCTTCAAAAGTACATGCTGCCCCTCTTTATTGTTTCAGGAACTGCCTTCTACTTTAGGTCTTCAATAATCAAGGGAAAAAAAACTTGTTGAGTTGATGGACCTCAGACTCTGACTAAACGTGACCTCAAAACCTTTTAGAGTTATGACATGAGATGAAAGAAACTATATCAGTATTGCCGTCATACCTGAGCCTTCTCAAAGAGGCCAGAAAGGTTGAGTCCATGAGAGAGAGAAATGAGCTCAAAGGCATTCATTATCTCTGGCTTTGTCTCCTTCTTTTCTGTCACCATATGCTCCTGTTCTCCAAACATAAAAACCCTCAGCTCTATGATACAAGAGCCATGATGTTGTCCCCCATCAAGGAGGAGATTATTCTGTAAAGAGGCAGAAGACTGCCCGTGCATCCCTCACCAGTTCAACGTAAATGCCTGCTTAAACAAGAAACAGCGGGTGTACACAACCAAAACACAGCTTGTACCAGTATATGAGAATAAACATTTCTGAACCAACAAGATGCAGACTTCAACCGGCACAACTTTTTCTATAACACTACTCACCTAAATATCACCTTTTATTAACTGATTGAAAAACACGAAGTGCACAAGGAAACTCGCTTGAAGAATAGCTGACTTACCGTTGACCCACTGAAAACCGCATCAATGTCATCAAGATTGATGTCATCCTCCTCTTTGAGCTTGGCTGGCGAATAACCCTTCTTAAACCAGTCATTCTTATAAATCTGTGCTGCAGTTATCCGCTGCAACAGCCCCCCCAACAGAGCCAATACAGAAGTCAAGGTTCCGAACCTTGGCTGTCCTGGCTACACTTCCAATCAGTGCACAAGTGGCGAAGACAGAAACTCAGTGAGATAGACAAAGGATCTTTTAGAGTAACAACAATTATGCTCCAAAAATAAAAACTTCCCACATCCAACAAGCTTAAAAATTGAAGAACATATTTTCACCCACGACTTTGCTTTTCCAATACAAAAATGTGAGATGCACAGTAATGATAACAATGAAATCAGAAAGAAGAACACTACACACAGATGCAAAATGAAACAGGTGAAACCGAGCGGGTCCTTATACACTTACAGTTTTAGGGTTTGGGTCTAATATCTTCAAGATCATTTTTCGAGCACCTGCTGAAAACCAGGCAGGACAAGAGAAGTCGGCCCGATATATCTGCAACCAATACAGAGGGAAATTTGAGGATAGATCAGAAAGAGAAAATCGTTACTCATAAATTTCCGGGGTTTCTTTTTGCAGGGCGGATGGGCTATGTCATGAGCATAATACCAGTGGGCCATAAATCCCCCAAGAACCAGCACAGCATCTGAAGTTGCCATAGTGCTCCCACACAATCTAAAATTACAAGAGATTGACCAGTTTGATCCAGCTGGTGAGACTTTCAAAGTTGGTAAGCAGAGGTTCTGGCACAATTCGCTTGATGGATTTTAAGAGGGCATCTCTCTCATGAGAGTATCCAGGACAATGAATCAGAAAATGAATATTGTCTTCAGGTTTCCCAACCAAACGGGGCAATTGCAATCCCTCTTTCCTCTCTGCATCTGTTTGCTGTTCAAAGGTAGACTTTCCGCCCTGAGTTTAAATTTCAGTCTAGTGCCCAGGGTGGGTAAACCCTTGAGGTCATCCATGACGGTCTCTCCCATGTCACAGACTGGAAGAGAGAGAGAGACAGAGAATGTACTCATAAGACGTTGTTTGCCGTAGCCTTGTGGCCATTGACCCCGCACCCAGTTTGAGCGGAAAAGAGAGAGAGAGAGAGAGAGAGAGAGAGAATGTACTCATGCCCTGCAATCGTTCTCTTGAAATAGATAGCCTTATGGCCAATGAACCTGTGGCAAACTAACCCTCCCAAAGACATTTGTGGGTTTTGCAGCCATCAGGGTTTAGCTTATCCCCACAGCTCAGCTGCAGGTATAATCTATTTTCCTGCAACTGCCATTAAGGTGCTCGCAGAGGGGAGAGCACTTGTCCGCATGCAAACCCAATAGCCTAGTGGCGTAGTTGGAGGGAAAGATAGGGAGACAGGCACGTGTTATTTAAGTGTTTCACCACAAAGAATATTGAGAGAGGTTTGCGCACCTTTCTATACAAGGTCATGAGGTTGGGCTCATCAAAGGGTAGATATCCAGCCATGAGCACAAACAGGATGACACCACATGACCACAAGTCCGCAGTAGCACCATGATATCCTTTGTCATTGATCACCTGCCCATAAACAAACCGTCTTTCTATTAATGACAATCCAACGAAGAAATACTAAGAGGAAAATCCTACAACTACCCATAGAGGCTCGCTCAAGCAATTAGGGGTTCAGAAGAGCAAGTTCCACCTCTGGGGCCACATAATTTGGAGTTCCACATGTGGTATGTAGTAGACCGTCCTCCTGCACACCGACTCTTCCCAATTAGACAAATCCACAGGGGTTTAAAATCCTCCCCCATCTCCATGCAGTAACTTAACCAGTATGATGCATAGTGGGAGAGAGGGAGAGAGGGAGAGAGACATGTAACTTGAATGCAGAGTAATTCATTTAGACAATGCCAACCATCAAACAGTTCCATACTCCAAACTACAACCTGGGTTAACAGCATGGATGACATACCCTGCACTGCTGAGGCAGCGCACTCAACCCAAAGTCAGATATCTTCAAGTTTCCATTGGAATCCAACAGCAGGTTTTCTGGCTGTTCCATGACAAAACAACCCAAGTTAGCAGAGTTTGATCAAGGGACTATTCACCACCATGAATTAGTGATGCCACTGAACTCCTCACTAAATCATGAAGCTGCCTGCACTCCATTTCCTGCCAAGATTCAGCTTTGGCGTCCTTCATCACTTCGTTGTCTCAGGCACCTGGAATTGTGGCTACTCATCCTTCTCAGTGATTAAGCTCTGAATACGAACCAGAAAGTGCACAGATACAAGCCGACCACTGATAGCCACAGTAATGGATGAGTGATGACCCAACACCTAGTCATGAACCATCACAGCAATCTAGAAACCCAAAACCAGTCCATATACAAACCTTAAGATCTCTATGGTAAACACCACGACTATGACAGTAGTCCACTGCATTTATGAGCTGGTGAAAGTATTTCCTTGCATCATCCTCTTTCAATCGCCCGTGATGAACCTGAGAAATCCCAAGACAACAGGAACACCTCAGCACACCCAAGCTGGATATGGAAACTCATACAATTAAAAGAGAGAGAGAGAGGAGGAGGCAATGCCCCTTTGCCATGGGAGGCTTGCAGTGGGCCCCATTCACAGGGCACATCTTCATTAATGCAGTGGGGAGATCATAAGGGAGAACGGGATAACTATATGTGCAATTCAGCATACTAACACATACTTATTCAGGTGGTATGAATCTTACAATTTTGTCAAACAACTCGCCACCCGTGACAAACTCGAGTACAATGTAAATCTTTGTCTTGCTGGCCATTACCTGCCATGGAGCTCACACATGAGTCCTCAAGGTCCTGACCTCCTAGCACCAAACAGGTTTTCCCTCAACAGAGCACAGAAAGGGTGCAACATAATAGAGGAAGGGGGAGCAAGGCAGGAAGATGGGTAAGAAAAAAAAAAAAAAGTACTCATAAGACGTCGTTTGCCGTAGCCTTGTGGCCAGGAAGATGGGCAAGAAAAATAGACTCTTAGAGAAACAGGGAGAGAGAAAAGTTAACAGGGTTCTGTACTTCATTAGTCACCACTGCCATATTCACTGGTCAATCTTTGCCTCTCGGCAAGTAACTAGGGTAGACGTCTACCTCCAAAAGTTGCACAATGTTTGGGTGCTTCACCAGCTTCATTGTTGAGATTTCTCGCTTGATCTGTTCCATTGTCCATGTAGGTGAGCATTTGCAGGAAAGAATCCCTTTGAAAATTACTTCAGCATTTTGGATCAGTAAAACAAGAGAAGATTAATTTACATATGGAGATAACAAAAAATGTCCCAACTGCAATTCAGTTGTGGAACTCTTCCTGGGGCTACAGGATACGTCAACTTGTGGAGACCCTCTTCTAATGTCGAAATTCCAAGCCAGCAGAATATCCTCACAAGTAGAGCAACATATCTCCATACTTACAACTAAAAGTAACCAAAAAAGAAAAACTGAGAAGATTCAAGCTGGAAGAAGTATAGAACAAATTTGAGTAGAGCCTGTTCCCATGCAAACTACGGGATGAAATGAAGAAAGAGACATGCAGACGATGGAAGGTTCTGACATAGGAAACTGGAAGAGAGTACAATTGAGCAGGGAGGGAATCAGAGAAGACACACAATACTCCAATGGATAGAAGTAAGGAGGGAGCCCAGCACTACCTGCTCGACCATCTTATGCTTGAGTATTTTCTCCTTGTCCAGCACTTTGATTGCAACGCTCTCACCAGTCTCCACGTTCCTTGCATACTTAACTTTGGCGAAGGTTCCCTCTCCAAGGGTACGGCCAAGTTCATATTTTCCCACTCGAGTGCGCACACTTGCAATAGTCGCTTTGGGTTCCATTACAACTATCTTTGCTACCTCACTTTAACCTTTCTTAAAATGGCACTGGCCTCGTGCTCCCTTTCTTTCCTACAGGATTCATTACTCGCTCCTGCACCACAGAATCGTTTCCACCTTCCATTAGTACCTACTTATGCAAATGCCACCCCATCTAAATACCAGGAACCTTCTGAACTAAACAAGAAAAATCTTAAGACATTCCAAACATCCAAACCACCCCTCCACCCATGTCATACTTGGATCTGATCAACAATGAATAAGATCTACAGCAACCACCAATGAGAAGCCCACGGGTGTCAGAGTAACTTGTCCTTGGTGAATTTCATAGCGAATACAATCAATTCTCGAAATGAGCAACAATAAAAAGAGAAAAACGTTGAAGACCGATGGAAAGTACATTCAACGAACAACCATGTGAATCAGGGAAGAGAAAACAGTGTCTTGCATCTGCAACATGCCTCGTCTGCCAAGTCAAAACACTTTGGGAGTTCGACCTGCAAGTCAGTATCACCTTTGCTCTGCACATTCCGGGGAATACAACACAGGGATGGCCTATGCCACCGACAACCAAAAAGAAATTGCATGCTAGAATATTCTGGCAGGCTAGCCATGCCCTATGATGTGCCAATACTGACTCCTATTCATACCGACATCACATGACACCCAGCGAAATGTGGCTGCCAACCTGCACTTCACATTGGCTATGTCTCCATCTCTCTGGCTTCCTCTCTTCTAAGAAGACACCCTTTAAGAAGAAACTACATGATGAGGTAGTGCGGACTGGCTAACCTGCTCTACAGATTCCACTCATGCTGCCTGTCGCGATTCGCTGCATCCTCCAAACCACACCAAGACGCTCATTTCCACCCTACTCCGCAGCCAAATTCTCTAAGAAAGTCCAGACGCTTTAAGAAACGTCCCGAACTCCTCTCGGCGTACAGCAGACCGTTCTCAGAACTCGTTCACAGTAAGGAATTCCGAACTGAAAAGAAGGGATAGCAAGAGCGATGAACAGTGCGCTAGTCCTTCCTTCTGCCACAAACAACAGAACCGCTTTCTTGCTATTTCTTCCTTGTGCGACAAGCAAAACACTAACTTTATCACTCCTCCCCACAGAAGAAGACTTGGAGGGATCCCCCAGAAAATGCGGCCTCCCGATCACAGAGAAAGCCGAAAATTACTCACTCGCACCGCCCGCAATTCCTCGAACGATCCTTGCGCTTCAAGCTGTAGGTTCGAAATCCACATACAATCAGCAAGTCCAGCAACGCAACACCTTGCATGCGGCCATGCAGTAGAGCAGCCGACGCACACAAAACTCGGCAGGCACTGCAATAGAGAAGGCACCCGCGGCTGTCGTGCTGCGAGCAGAGAGACAGAGAGGGAGAAAGAGAACAGCTCGCACATAGGGGTGGCGAATGACCACCGGTAACCGGCTTTCCCGGTACACCTCACACGCGGCAGACATCGAACGGTCCGAAACATCTAGAAACGATGGGACTAGATTATGCAGCTTGCTTTTTCACGCATTTACTTGATTCGCAGTCCAATCAGGGGACTGGGTCAAAGTGGGTAGAAACCCTTCAGCTGACCGGCCGCCCCGGTTAGCCGCAGCGAGCCAATTCCGGGAGCCCACGTGTGAGCGCCACAAATCAGCGGCGCGCCATGCGAGACCCTCGGCATTGTCGGCAGGGAACACTGAATGAGGGAAGGTGCGCGACCGACAAGGACTTGCTCACAGAGGCCGGTTGTGCGGATTTGAGCCCAGCACCAGCGGGGCCCTAACTGCAGCGTGTTCGAACTTGGGATGGTGGGTGGGCCCGATCCCGGGCGCAAAACAGCGGGGAACGCCGCTCCCGAGTCGCTTCGTAGATTCCATGGCCATGTGTAGCTGCAGAGGCGTGATGGCAGATGACGCCATGGGGCGTCATGGGTGGCATGTGCCCATTGGCTGCGGCCTAGGCATGTCAGATGTGAGCATGGATGTAGGATGGATGAAGTAGAATGTAGGTCTAAACAAAAGATCATATGTACTCTCAGTTGACAAATATCCGAACGGAGGCCCGTTGCAAAGAGAGCAGGTTATCGATAGTACGGCACTGCATGTGCGGGTCCGGGGCCGTTCGGAAAAGAGGATCACGGTGACGTGGTCAAAGCCGGGATGACAGTAGGTAGGGTATATGCAGAGAAGGGCATGGTGCTTTCAAAATGAGCTTGTACAACTACAATTTTACTTCAAAAATTAAAAAATAGATATAAATAACCGGATCATTCCGGGTATCGGCCATACAATAACGGGAGGTATTGATGACAGGTACCTTGAAATGTTCTTGCAGTATGAGATATTCGAATTTTTTTCATAACCGAAACCGGCGGGTACAGGATTTCCGAGGAAATTATATTCCGGAAAATTAATAATAAGCACCAACGAAAATGCTTTCCGTCCTTCAATTTTTGTTGGGAGGGTCCATGTTTCGTTTGTTGTTGAGAATTATGCGAGAATTATGCGAGACGGGTGACATTGCGAGTGGGTTGGGTTTAGAAGAATGGAATGCTAGATGATTGTCATTCATTTGACAACATCCAAAGTTACAAATAAGACCAGGTAAAGAGGAGAGGTGAGGTGAGGAACTAACTCTGGTTAGATCTCCGGCGCTACCCATGACCTAGAGTCTGGCAGGCTAATATGCTCCCAGAACATTGTATCGGCCATCTATTTTAGGACAAGTGTCATACAGCCATCCAACACTCGGCACGTGCAGCGTCGGCCATAGGGCAATCAGTACGCCCGTCGTACCCGGCAGGATCTCGGGTCGCGGCCCACCAGCAGCCAGATCGACCCCACCAAAAAGCAGTCGCCCATATACATATATATATATAAAATTATTAGTAGTTAAATATTTTTCTTGCTTTTGTTTTGGAAAGGAAGCGTGAGATGCGCGAGGCCCCTTCCCACTTGATGAGCGAGCCATGCAGGATACCTAGCGAGCACGCTGTGCAGGCAGACGGTAGCAGTCCAGAAGCAGATAACAGGATTCGAGCCCTAAGTCAGGCGGATGAGTGGGATGGTTGAAGGGGGCAGCGTGATAGGATGGGAAGGCGCATGCAGACGCGTGAGCCCAAAGATTCCAGACCCCTTCCCTAGGGATGTGTGGTGCAGGCAGCGCTACACATCTGTTACCTCCATAAGCGTTAAAAAAAACCTTATGTGTTAGCGTAATTCTTACTCCCTACTTGGGAACTAAGCAAGTGTCTAACTGTTAAACACTGCTTACTCCCCTCTTTGAATAGTGAACATGTGTATGTGTCACATCAGACATGTATAGAGTCTTTCTTCCAACCTTCACTGGCTGTAGATCATCAGCCACCACGATTTTTCCCTTCTCATAGTTCTATTAACGTGAACATTTTTTGGGCTCCTTATGTAAGAGTGAACTTTACAAATGTTAGTTTTCATTGATCCTAAATTTGTATCTGTTAAAGTGTTAGAATCCTTTAAGTGTTACAATTTTTCTTACTCCCAAACATTAACTGATATGGAGGGCAGACTGTACGACTGTACCATCACCCTCTCCCTGTGAATTTGCTTACCCTACTCTTACGCTGCCAGTGCCCATCTCTCTCTCTCTTTCCCTTATATGTAGCCTATCAATACAAGTCTCTAAAAGTTTTGAAAATCTATCGTAGGAGTTAGAATTTGTGGTGTTGCAGGAATCGAGAGTCGTGGACAAGTCCACTAACTTAGTCCGTAGTTTCTGACTCTCAAATCCGGGAAAGTCCAAATTGTGCCCGTCCTGAAGCCCGCTCAAACTTCTCAACTGGACCTGCCCGGATTTTGGAAATGCTTGGACGTAATCCAGAAGTGCCCGGAGTATGTAGTGCAGGACAGAGAGAGAGGACACAGGACTGAATAAATAATAAAAGCCTGCTTCACAAGCAGTTAACTATTTGCATTCTTTCTTTTTCCTCCAAACAAACTTGGCAGGGGGCCCACGTGGTGGGTGGAAACAGGAGGTTGCTGAGGAGGCGGAGAGAGACAGTGTAGCAAATGGTGAGCGTCAGGTCTGTTGGCAGGGACAGGCACAATGCGTATGAAGGTTGACTAACTAATAACTAGCATGTTGCCGCGCAAGGACAAGATGTTTACGAGTTTGCGGGAATCGATGAAGGTGTCTAGAAACCACCTAGTAAGGAGGGTGGAGGTACAGTACAGTACATGTGCAAAATGAGCTCCAAGCAGGTCAAAGAGGTTTTGTGAAAGAGATGTTTGAGTGAAAAGCACCGGCAAATGATGTTGGTTTGCGAGCGTGGGTCCGAGTAATCGGCACATCTGACGATCGCTGCACAGGAGGTGTGGATGCGTTATCATTGACAATTGGTAGCTCCTCATCGGCCCCACCTTCGCTCACCGCAGCAGGTACCCTGCAAGGGTGTGGGGTCAGTGTAGTGAGGATATCCGAAGGCATATGCAGCGAGGTGAGCTAGCGCTGGCCCCACCTCCACACTTGTGCAATGCAGAATCAAAGCTCCGAGTTCACATTTCTGGCAGCACTGATCGGGTCACGTCACCGAGACTTTCCTGATATCCAGATGTAGCAAGCGGCAGCAGCCTTTAGGGTTGAAGAGTCATCAAAATCTATGCAGTGATCCATCTACATACCTACTGCCCTCAACAACGTCATTCTTACGGGGTAAATACCATATCGTATCCCCCGCGTCTTTTCATGGACGTGAGAGTTGCCATTGCATTGAAGGTGAACCATAGAGTGCAAAGCTTTGGAGTGGAGTAGACTTGAACAGTGGAGTCGACAGTCTTCCCACTGTTGGAGTCACTGCACTAAACTTTCACTTTCACTCCTCTGCAGGATTGAGTAACTTTTGGTGCATCAGAAGTGTGTCATGGGAACTACTCCACCCGCAATCCATTTCTCAACAGCCAGCTATATAACTGTGACACTGCATGAGTACTATTGAATAAAATTTTAAACTTGATGTTAGGTTTACAAGGTATTGCTCTTGAGATCAGTTTTCAGCAACAACTGACTGGACAAGCAAGTCCTAAATCAATTGTACAACATATACTTGGGAGTAGCACTAAATGTTTGATGTCTTAGATCACTTTATTCACCCCCCTCTGAAAAAACTTTCTCTGTCACAGTCTTCTGCCCGGAGCGCGATAGCACACATGCCAGCCTTTGAGGAGACACTCCATGTATCAGCACCTGCCACAAGACCAGTTATCATACCCTTTAGCACCTCTCCTTCTCTCACTCCCTTGAATGTGGATCAGTTATTCTGTTCAGATATTTTTCCTAGAACAATGGATAACAGGATGACTCACAAGGGTTTTCCATGGGTCAGCAGCCCATCAAGGTTAGAAAGCCTGGCCACTCTTCACATATGGAAGAGGAGCAGGCACGAGCTCAAGGAGCTGACCACCTTACTGTTCAACTATGACTTCAAGCCAGGTATCATTCAGACTCCAAAGGGCTGCTTGGTATGACAACACAAAGAGAGTGGACACTATGAAGAACTAACATCGACTTGACTAGCTCTGGGAATGGGTGCGTACTGTCATGAGACCACCAATCCTCTCTTTGCTAGTATGATCTGTTTCAGGGATGACATTGATAACAAATGTGAAGTGGTTTAAGCCTGGGTTTCCACAGGGATCACCCCTCAGCCCCAAATGTGTTGGGAGATACAGAGGAGGGGAAGGGATAGAGACCTGGTCCACTTTGAATGGAGCAGAAACAGGAACGGTGAACGGGTGCAGGATTAGAGGGGGCTCCAAAACTTAAAAGCTCGCTAACTTAAATTTAATGCTTTGAAGCTGAAGAGAGATATATGTAGCCACTGACAGTTACGGTTGAAAGAGCGGCTTGCTGTGAACTTCTGACTGTTATTGCTCCTTTGTGACTTGCTGCTTGTCCTGAACTTGTGCCTTGGCATGCATGGTGGATGCTAGGCCTCCCTAGCGTTGCTTTGTGCATGATGCGCGCGAGAGAGATTACCTAGCATGTCAAAGCTAGACAAGGAAACACTAAGCACAATGTGCAATGTTTTGGCCTCTTTTTAATTTAGGCACCATCAAACTATCTCTACCCACACCTGCCTCCATACTCCATACCTCCCTTTACATATCCTTGCTCGAAAAGCAGTTTTAAGGTGTACTAAGTGGCATCCAGATGCACACCAGGTCAGCCCTTCTCAGAAACAGATCTGCCTCCTCGCTTTCATATCATAGAATAGGACAGTAGATGTAGGAAGAGCATTTCTCCTTAGAGGTAACTCCTTTCCATGGAGGTACAAGCTCATAGATCCATCAAACCATTCAGAGTAAAAGCAGCAGCAGCATGTACTGTACACAATCAACACATACAAACAGATCTGAGGTTTGAGAGAGCTCAAAGCCTCACTCCCTTAGTCTCTTGCCTTTAGTAGCATTTCTTGCAACAAAAGAAGGTGAAGTGGCCTCACCTGGATCCATCACAGCCAACCGACCAACCAACGTATGCCTGCAAGCAACCCCAGGGAGTCCTCAGGTCAGGAAGACAAGCAGACCACCACACACCTGTTGGTGTCATCGACACTTTGATGTTGCCACAGGCATCGAAGCCGTCAAGTCGGTTCACAATCTCAAGCATTGTGCATTGCACTTTATTATCACCCCCACTCCATCATCAAATCATGCTCATCCTATTGCATCCACCTCATCTATGAACACAATGCATGCCTTCTTTGATTGTGCCATCTCCTCACCCAAGACAAAATGTAGAGCTCAGTGATTCAGGAGAGAGCCATAGCTTAGGCCGAATGATTGGGCATCCAGATAGAGTAGTTGAACAAACCTTTGTGACATACAAGAGCTTACCTGGAAAATCTCACAGATCACACATGCCCCCTCTCCCACGTATTACTGAACAAGCTCGCTACCAACAACACAAATGAAGCAAGCCTCCGTCTGATTTGCAACTGCATGTGCTAAATAGGGTCTTCCCCATGCCAGGTGGTCCATACGAAAGCACTCCCTTGGGGGGATCAACCCCTAGCTTCACAAACTTCTGTGGGTGTAGCATAGGCACTCTACCACCTGCGTCACAGATATCCAATTAGTACACTGGTCAGCAAACAAAACCACTTCAAATCCAAAACCTTCTCCTTCCAAAGTCTTCTACTTTTAACTAGGTGATTGCTGCAAGGAGCCATGCTGACAAAACCTGAGAGGGTTGAGCCAGCCGATGGCGACTTGCAGTAATTATCTGAGTTCATGGATGAGAGGAGACCCTCTCGGATAAAAATTGAGTTAATGGATGACAAAATGCTGAGTTGTAGACTAATAGTTGCAGTAACAGTGACTGGAGGCTTTTGAAAGCTGGATCTGTCCACGAGCAGAAACGCTTGGCAAAACTTCTCCAGATTGGCTTTAACTCCTCTCATCAGGTTAACTACATCTAGAACAAGTTTCAATTTTCAGTTCTGGAACACCTGCTTCAAAGATGCTTTCACTTATCACAATGGCATGGTCCCCATTTCTTATGTAATTGTCCATCTGACTACAAATAACCTAATCCCAGAGGTTACACCAGTTCACATGCACTCAGGTCAAACTTTCACTCTGATCTGCGATGTGCAAAAGTAGCGGCCCAATCATATCAGACCTAACCAATTTAAAAAACCCTCTATTTCCACACCCAGGAGCTGCATCTAATGTCAATAATGAGAATAAGGGCCAACAGCTTACCATTGACTAATGATTGACTAACCTTTCACCCACTAATTCATAAGTCTCTCTAAAAAGTCAACGTATCCAGCAATTGTTGCATGCAGGTCATCATCCCCCAAAATGTTTTCCTGTCATTACAGGATTTGGTTTAAGACAATACGTACCAGGACACTTTGATCAATACATCTTTTTGAAAATGACCGACAGTATAAGCTTATTTGAGTCTCACCTCACACATCTTCTCGATCTGTTGCACCCCACTCACTGTAGGTAATATTAGGCTTCTCTTCCAGTGTCATCATTGTGACATTGAGATCAATCTTGAGTGGCTCCAAATCTGGATTTGATAAGTTGCCATCAAAATCTAAGCAACAACAGAACAACAATCCTTCCTTGATATTTTCTGCGAGGTCCAAATTGTACCCAGATCCAAATTGTCATTGACCCACGGGTGAGGAGATGACAGTATGGACACAAAGGCAGATGTGCAATCAAAATGATGTCTCAAATGACAAGATAGGCCACACTGGAGCTGAGTGATTAAAGGAGTGACAAGCGTGATCAAAGGAGTGAATAGAGAGTGAGAGAGCAAGAGAGAAAGAGAGAGACCCAACGCGCATGGCCTCCTCAATATCTGCCAGACATACCTTCTCACCCAATCCAACCACAAACTGCAATCAAACAAAAGCAAGAGGATGTTAGCAGCATGGCTGCACATGGAGGAAGGTGTTTGCCTTCCGAAAACACTTCTACCCATTCAAGTAGAAGTCTCCAAACCTAAGAACGCAAGTTACATTCAACAAAATACTCAACCTATGATCACCATGTACATCCTAAAAACTGCTGTTAGAGAGGCCGCAACCATTGTTCACTCCTGGCATACCTTCGCAATTTGCTTGACATTGATGACATACTCGGAGTCATCCACCTGGATTGATGATCTTTGTGCACCAAGCAACCTGAATATTAGAATTACCAATCGGTCATCTTTAACAATTGGGGTGACTTTCTACTTATGACCCTTAGACTTTAAGAACCAGATCAAGTTCTTATAGACGAAGTTTGGTAACAATACATCCAAAATATTGAATCACAGGTATGGAAACATTTCTTGAAAGCCAGGCTTACCCCTAATTACAAGTAATGCGGTCACAACATCCTTAAAACTTGGCAAACAAACAGGTGACAATATGTATAGAAAGGGCAACTGCCAACTACGGCCAAGTTTTGTTTAAGGTCCCACTGAGGTGTATCCGTGACACAAATATTATGGTGCATATAAATCTGCGAATTCTCTTTGCAATTCGCAACTGTTGTGTAAAAAACAGAAATACCTCCGGTAGGCTTCATTGTATTACCTCCTCCATGTTGAAAGAACTTGCCAGGGTCAAAGCATAACCAGCAAGCATAAACAGATATAACCCTCCAAATGAAGTGTGACACTCCATTTCCAAAGGTTTCTAGCACGAGGACTCCGGTCTAAGAGTTAATATCATACAAAGCTTGTAAATCTGATGTCAGACGCACTCCTGATACGCATAATTAGGTCAAGATATAACAAACCAGCAAGCCAGTAACGTTTTGTGAAATTTCCTACCTGCAATGGTTGCTCCTCCTGCATTATCTGCTCGTCAGAAACCAGATCACACTGACTTGGCACGGCAAGACACCTTGATGCCTGCTCAAGTCCTACCGGTACAGTAAAATCAGTAATAACAGAAGTCATCTGCCCCTCACTGTCCCTACTCTCTTCAGTGAACTGCAGATTCTTTAGCTCCATGCGGAGCTGATTCCAAAACCCCCACTTAATCTCATGACATGGATCCATCTCTGAGTTCCGGTGCGTCTGTGCTACGCTCATCAAATTGTGGTGCAGAGGAACATTTGACGACACGCGATGCACACAAGCTCCAGCGACGAAAACATAACGCACAGATGATCCCTTTGACGATAGGCCCATCACCTCTGCCAAAACGTGAGGTGTGCTTTATCATGTTCTCAATAGTTTCTACGTTTCTAGTTCCTGCTACCACATCTCATGCTACTGTGCCCGCCCACATTTTGCAGCAGCCCAGGAAAAAAAACCCAGTTTTTAGCTCACATTGGTATGGCCAGTTTTGATTAGAGAAGCTCGGGAATTTAGTACCCTACCTACCTGATGCCATGTAGCACACGCTCCCTCAACTGTTCACTTGTTTCTGGTATGTAAGTTTCCAAGTGGGCGCCTTTGTAACTAGTCACAGAATGGGGTGTCTCTTTCCTTCGGGAAGGACAAAATATCTCAACGTACAATTGAGCCGTTCAAGTCCTAATTCCTCTGGTGGAAGTGTTGTGGGCATCCGTAACAAGTCCCCAAAACAGTTTGGGACCAATCAAAGCATGACATAGGGTTTTTGGGTTCCCTTCCCGGGACTTCAGATGCCACACCTATGTTATAGCATGTAGGCCTATGATATTTGTGGCCATAGCCCACCAGCGTACCGGGTTCGGGAGCTCCTACGGCCACCCGGCCCCTCCTTTCAGGCACAGCCAAAAGCTATATGATTAATTGACAGTGAAGGATATGACTTTGTACATGTGACTGTATAGCTCTCATGACCATCCATGGTCCGCATGACCGTGAGGCCTATAGTCATATGCACGTTTTTATGACTATGTGCAGTCATATGTGTAGTCATAAAAACCGCCTTCTGTCGTAGTATAATGCCAATACCTAAATCGCAGGTCGGTTAGGCGAAATCATACACATTCACCCGAAAATCACGATTTCACATTGGTTGGATTGCTGCCAACATGGAGGAGGCACAACAAATCGATAGCAGTAAACCATGCACGCAAGAAACAAAACGAAAACCTAAATCGCGTGCCAAACCAAAGTAGGAGGTTCAAGGTTATAGCGAAATTATTGACAGGGCTGGATTGCTGCCAACATGGAGGAGGCACAACAAATCGATAGCAGTAAACCATGCACGCAAGAAACAAAACGAAAACCTAAATCGCGTGCCAAACCAAAGTAGGAGGTTCAAGGTTATAGCGAAATTATTGACAGGGCTGGATTGCTGTCAACATGCAAGTAGGCGCCCAAATGCATAGGATGAGACGATGCGCTCAAGAATGAAAGCCAACCCCTAAATCGCAGGTCGGTTAGACGCCATGGTATCTCTAGTTCAAGAAATCGCGATTTCACATGGCAGGATCCACCAAAATCGATAGAAGCAAAACAGGATCTCAAGAACAACCCTGTCATCCATTCACACTGCCCTTCCATTTGCTGCAGCCCTGGCAATGCCCCCATCTCTCCAGCCATGAGCTCAGCCACCATCGTAACTCCATGGGGTCCATCTGCCAACCCCTTCAGGCCATTTAAAGGGTAAATTGATTCTCTTTCAAATGAGCCCAAAATGGGGCTGATCAGGCTTAACCAAAGGGCCAGTTTAGTTAACCTGACTGACCCAAATTGGGTCGATATTGAGTAAGGGTTAAGATGGAGGTGTTTTTGGGAGATGGGATCACATAAGTTATGTGCTAGTTGTAGCCACCTCAAATGTTTTGCCAATAGGGTAGATGGTCTTGAGATCGTGCCTCCAAGCCTAGTGTTGATGAATGGAACTCCTACATGGCACTCAGCATGGGGATGAAAATGACGGATGAAATTCTACACAGGCCTCTACTGGAAATGGGTATTAACTGGTGAAGGTATCATTTTCACAGGTCCAAGGTATTAACTGAAAAGGGACAATTTGGGAGACAGCAGCATGGTGTCTCTTTAGGAGGAGCCAATAAAATTGATTTGGGCTCCCAAAGAAGAGCAAGTGAAAACAGTCATGTCGTGTAAATGGAGTCCAACTCTCTTGTTGCCCTTTAGTTTGGCCATGGGTCTGTTGCAATTTTTCAGCTCTGTGCCATGTCCACTCTCTAGGGTTCGGCCCGCAGTCTGTACGCCCCTCAAAAGGAAAATTTATGAAGGATTGAACTCAGGATCTTCATGTACAGATCCCAGTCTAGAGACTGATAAATCTGTGGTGCCTTGTCGGAAAGCTGTTGGTGGGTTCTGTAGATTTGAACTGTGACGAGAGACAGACAAGTAGCGAACATGATAAATCTGAGAATGTTTGGTGGATTGAGAGAAAGCTGAAGCTGATAAGCGATTTGAGCTTTGGAGCTGCCACCCAGGATTGTGCTTGTTTAGGTGTTGCTCACTTGCTGAGCAACACCTAAACATTGGAGCTGAGGGATAGGTTGCCAGGCCCGGTGAAAATCCTTGTGCGTCATCAGGTGCCGAGCCAGCTTCGTTGTCCAGGTGAAATTGGGTGATTTGGTCCCATGGCTGCAAGCAATTTACAAGCAGCAATTCTTCGGCCTCACAGCACCGGTACGTGTATGCCAGAGCTTGAGCGAGTTTACCCCGGGCTTAAAATCCTAGCCGAAAATTTCAATTGTAAAATGAGTGGCTTCTTGTCCTGAAAACCCCATTCCATAGATTCCAAATTTTTGCCCGGAAGTACAACCGAATTTCGTATGTGCCTCGGGCATTGGCAGATTTTTCCTTATCTGCCATATTCTTCCCGCCCTCGGGCAGGATTCTCAAATCCAGGAAAACACTTGAGCTTGATCTAACTTCCAAATGTAACCATATTCATGTGGTCTACCTGTATCGTATGTGGAGTATTTGACCCCACCCCACACACTTCTGGCTAGTATGAGTTAACTCTTTTATCAGAACAGTACAAAATGAATGAGAAACAGGTATGTGATATGTGCAGTCCTGCCGCCCTCCCATATTAGAAATGATTACTGCTCCCTGTCGCTGTTAATGTTAATAAGCTGACGAAGAGAGTCGCACAATCTGACATCAACTTAGTTTCAAGGTTCATCATTATGGTGAGAAGATATATGAAGAATTGAAGTTTTTGGTGGTTAACAGACGCAGGGTAATGTCCCCTCTGCCAGATGACCCTGTGGAAAGCAAGGTCAACAGCACCTTTGATTTCCTTATCTGTAGCTGTGACAGATGGTAGGGGGCACGAAGGACCCATGCAGGGCCTGGGTTTCAGCAAGTTAGTGGCAGTTCGATGGAATCTGAGGAGTGCGAGAATGAGGGATCCCATGACCTTGGAGAAACCAAGGGTCCAGGCGAACTCAAAGGTAGATGCTTTCATAAAGCTTCCCAAATCCCATTTCTGTTGAAGTTTTGAGGAAAGGCATGGCCTGGTTTACATGGAAGAAGGTAGAGTGGGCAGTGAGGTGAGCATTTGTACATGGGTTTACGAAATAATGGAAAAGGGGGTTTTGTTTCAATGGGTTGAAGTATTTCCTAACGCATGTATTGACCTTTACATTTTGCGTTGTGTTGGCTATACGGTTGAGATTACGGTTGGGAACCATTGACATAATGTTGCATTTCAAAGTGTAGTTGTGTTTATATCCCCTACCTTCAAAAAACCTCTGGGTTTCAAAAACATGCATGGCAGTGCCCTATCTCTTTTATGCTTATCCTACATGTTTGGCTGTCTGGTTCCTTCACTGTGCTTTCTGTTCTACATGCAACCGCTGTGTATTCCCTTGTTAGATTGTATGGTGTTATCTATCATTTTAAATAGAAGTAGCTAGAGGTTTTGAATCATATCCTTCATCTCATGTGCCCCTTGTGCTGGGCTAGTACTCGTCAATGGAGTGTTTTGGGGAGCCCGTGTCTTTAAAAATGGTGACCGATGAGGTGTCTCAGTATCTGAACATAACAAACTGTTTCACTGGTCTCTTAGCAATTCCTTAGTGTTGTTGGGAGAAATCTTAGGAAGTTACATACTACTCAAGTGAGAGACTCATCGCTTTGATGTGGCATGGCCAAACAACTGCACCTGCCTGCACAGTTGACACACGGAGAGACGGGTTCCCATGCCTCACAGATTGTCAACCACAAAAGTGTCTCGCTTGACCTGACTTCTTTCTCACATGCTAATGCATCCCACTCCAAACGGAAAGCTCAGGGTCTTGTTGTTTTAACCTGGGTTTGCTCACAGGATATAATGTTTAGGTGCTGTGAGTCCTCATGCTCAGTAACGCAGGGGAGACTTGCCTGGAGGTCTAATTGCACACACCAAACTCGTTGTGCAGACAATCTAGGGGTAAACAACTGCCCTGAACTCTCGCTCTGTAGGACCGTACCCTGCTAAGGTTGGCTGGAAATGGTTTTCTCTTTCTTTCTTTGACAAAATTGGCCTCTTTCTCACTCCATGATTATTGCCGTCCCTGTTTTTCTGTCCATCTGTCTGTCTACCTACCATTCGAAACTTGCTTCGCTTGACCAATTCATCTGGCCCCTAGGCCAAGTCCACCCATGTTTCAGACTGCATTGGATTACCTCTTGGATTCCAGCTGGAACCCAAGTGCCTACCTGGAGGCCCCATGGCTGCATCCATCTGTTAAGAGATTTTTCACTTGTGGTCAGATGGAGAAGGCATTTCAAGGACTCATCTCTAGAAAGTGTCACGACTTGTAGAGTGGAGGAAACTGTCTGTTGATGATGGGAGTAAGTTTCCCACCCTAGTCAGAGAATCATAACGTACTAAAGTTCACAGCGGAGGCCCAGCTGAGTTGTCATGGAAATATTGAAAGTGGGAATGTTTTGGAGGAGGTAGACAGACTGAGAGAAATCTGCCTGTGGAAAATCGTCATGTATTTGGTGAGCGCACATTGCCAAGGAAAGAGCCTGATTATGCTGTGAATTGACCCATTGGTTCGACACTAGCAGGCTGCAACCTGCACCAATGATCTAGACATTGTGACAGAAGAGGAGAATACCTTGCAACGGGTCCAGCTGCTAGAAAGGCAAGTCAGTATATTTTAAGGTTTGCTTTGGCTAGATACATGAGAAAAGGTATTAGCCCTGCATAACTTTAGAGCTTTGACAATTAATCCAGTAATTGATTGTGAAACTGCATCACTTTTGTGGTATCTAATATCGTTTTATTCACTGAAGTATTCAACTTCTGGTGGACATGCCAAAAAGGTGTTTCAATGACTGGGAAGCATCTGGGAGGTGTGCAGGCAGTTAACAGTTGCAGTTGCAGAGGAGAATTATACAGAGGCCACGAGGTGATTGTCGTGTTATTCTGCATCTTCTATGTGTTTGTCTGCATGTGCCTTGTTGGCAGAAATGTATGTGTGTTTTGTGTCTCTGTGTCTGACAGCTGTCTTCTCCACCTATCTTCTCTCGCTTGGGCCTTCCTACTTACCAAGTTCAACAATGCTTTGGTAGGTTACGGGACCTGCTGGCGGGTGTGAAGTCGCAGTTAACTCCTGGGGAGCAGGTACATATCATGAGTTCTTTGGTTCGTATTGTTCTACCACACAAGGGGATGAAGAGGACAAGGATGATGGGTTGGTTAGGGACTTTCTTTGTATGGTGAAAGAAATTAATGGCTATTAGGATGGTGGTGCTGATGCACAGTGCACTCTGCCTTGTGGGGCTGGGCCAGTTTGTGTTGACAAATGCAGCAAAACTTAGAAATGGCAGCTTAGAGCAAAGGATGACAGCTATTGCAGTATGCAACTCACCCCTTCTTTTGTTAAGATTAGGTGGCTCTTCTCTCTCTAGAACCGTTATTGTGTGTGTAGTAGCTCGCTGTTACCTGAAATAAGAGTCTAGCGGGAAGCTTCCTTTGCAGCCATTGTCACTCATAGTCCTTCTGATATGGAGCCATGTACATATGGCTCTGCTTATATGAACGCCATACACAGGGAATATCCCAAGCCAATGATGTGCCTGCCTTTAACAGGAGATTATTGCCCTTAAGTTTTGCAAATTTCTCGTACCGTAAAAGGTTGTAGGTGATAACAGATAGGAAAACTGAGCTCAGCTCATTCTTTTAACAAAATGTTACAGACCCATTTTAGTTCAGGTCATTAAAACTTGGGACTGAAAGAATCAACTGCTTGAAGCTATCAGAATACAAATGTTTAACATTGTTGTGGGCTGGTCAGTCAATGGGAGGGTTAGGGGACCCGCACACACTCCCCATGCTGTTTGATGGATTGCGTGATAGCAATCCCCTCATTTTTGACCAGACTGAGAAGGTACTGTTTGCTTGACACCCTTGTACCCATTTCCTTTCTTGTCTCCTACATACTAGAGATCAAGGGAGGATTACTGGCGTCTGTTTATCAATTCCTCTACCTGTGCAGAAGGCTAGAATTATGAGAATTGCTTAGCCACTACCTGCAAGAGGCATTCCGTCTCCTTGCAGCATGTGGGTTTGACATGTTTGTTTGATTTCTTATGTGTCATACTGTCTCCCGCAGGTGCTTGGTGCCTGTTGTGGATGCAATGATTCTTTTTTATCCCATGCTTGTTTTTCTTGTTGACTGTCTAGTCTGTCTCTACCTGTTTTCTAGTGGTTTGTTTGCTTATAAAGGGTTCTTGTCTATAAAGTCGTTGGCCTTCCCATGGATGTTATGCAGCTCTGGTTATTTCACGTGCATATATGTTGAAAGCATGTACAACAAACTTCGTGCAGGACCCTGGGCTGATCCACATTGTCTTGAGCTCCAGTCATGCATTTGATCTCAAGTCGTTGTGTGATTGGTTGGTAAAGGCAATGTGGAAAATAATCATGCGATCTGGGAGGGAAGACGTCGACCGGCGGCTTCAGGTACCATTGCCTGTCTCATCTATTTCTTTTTGTACTTTTCAGTACAAAGACGGTAAATTCCTTTGACTCTGAAACTCCGTAGGCAAGGTTGCACATCTCAGTCCCTGACATTTCTTGACACTGCTGTCATTTGCAGTTCATTAGTTGCTCTTTGTGAACACCCGACCATTGCTATGGAGCTTGAAGCCTGTTATAAATCGCTACATCTTTCCTTCAGGGAAAGGTGTTCAGTGTATTACAAGTGTTCGTGATGTAGGAACTCGTAAATATTGGAAGTGTCACAGATGGATCGTGCCTGGAAAGTATATCACACCTCTCCCCCTGGGGACCAATTGTATTATGTTGCAAGTTAGCAGGGTCAGACCATACAAAAGTGGTTTCCTGGTAGTAGAATGACAACTGCAAACAAGTAATTGGGTTGTACAATTACAGCCTAGTGCAGGACAAGGAAGGTCTCTGTCATTCTTGAAAAGAATTCTAGACATGCTGGATTTTGAGGCACTTATGTTGTGGAGAGGCCGTGGCACATACCAAATGAAGACATGGGTGTACCAACATGTCCTTGAACCATGTAGAGGAATCAGCAGGTGTATCAAAACAATGGCTTTGACCTGAAGCCCATAGTCCTTTGTGCACTCCTCCAAAATGTGAAGGTGGATTACTAAGTTTATTTGTCTTGTTCTTGCAAGGGAGGGAGAGCCCATGGAAAAATCAGGCCAAAGGCCGCCAAACAGGTGGTAAAGAAGGTAAGCCAAGTGGTCGGTAAAATGGACTCTACTGCCCATCCAGGTGGTGGGTGTAGTCCAAAAGAGAGAGGTGCCGAGATGAACTTTGGTCATCACCATGACGACAAAGGCGGGGTTGTGGAGGAATGGGAAGACAGTGGTGGTGCAAAGGCAGGAGAATGGGATGTGCACTGCCAGGTGGAAACTGTGTCGTGGCGGGAACGCCACATCAGCGCGAGTGTGTGTATAGCGGCCAGCGAGGCCCGTGTGTGGGAGGTTCTTACTGACTACGAACGCCTGGCTGAGTTCATCCCTAATCTTATACGGAGGTGAGGAGTCTAGTGTTGTAGGTTGTATCTGTTTCATTTCTTGTGGAAGTCCACTGGCGTTAATCTGTGGGTGCTAATTTTTGAGGTAGGTGTTAGAGAAAGAATCTTATGTTCAGAATTTGTTATGTTAGCGAGTTTCTGGTTATATGCATCATCAGAGTATGTCTTAAGAAAGTCTTTCGTAAGCGACCTCATTTTCTTGAGGTGTTAAAGAGCAACTCTTCTGAAGCTTTTGTGGGTGTTCTGGTGCTGAGATCCAGTGAGCGGATCCCATGCCCACATCCAGGGCGGATATGGCTGCTCCAGGAAGGCATGCAAGCTGCGATGTATTGGCAGATAGAAGCTCGGGTGGTACTTGACCTTCTGGAGCTTCCCTTGTTGGTTCGTCCCCTTTACACTGTGACCCTTCTCTATCTTATGGGGTACATTTGGAACACAATCTCATGCATCTGCAATCGAGAACTGAGTTTTCAAGCTGTTTTCAGCTTAAAGAGTTGCTTCATCCTAAAGCACAGGTCAGGGGAAGGGAGGCAACTACTGGATGCTGGGTGAGAGCTGAATGAATATGTTTTGGTTGTAGAATGATGGAAAGGAGCTTCGGTTCTCAATGGTGGATGGTGATTTCAAGCGTTATGTCGGTCGGTGGTATCTTCGACCTGGCCCAAGGTTTGTCAATATAAACCACCAGCCCCTTCGAAAGTTCAATTCTTTCTGCATAATTTGGTTGAAAACTCACATGCAAATCTTTGTCAGGTGTGTGCATATCTCATTTTATTGTAGCGAATTGCAGGCCAGGGACTACGGTGCTACATTATGAAGTTAATGTCACACCTAGGTTGCTTTTCCCAGCTGCCTTTGTGGAGAAAATCATCAAAGCAGACCTTCCTGTAAATTTGAGGGCCATGGCAGAGCGGGCTGAAGCTGACTGCACAACTTGGCTGAAAATACCCTCCTGTGGGAAACCCAATTTACCAGGAAGATCCTTCTCCTTTTCAAGCTTCTTCGAGAAACTCGGACCTGACAAGTCTGGGGTAATGGTTAGTTCTACCGCTGGATCCGCACCGCAATCTCTGCAGCCACCGACATTGAAAGATGATTCTGTTAGTTCAACAGCGGTGGGGCCTGCTCTAGTGGGGTTTAAGGAGGAAACAAGGTGGGGAGATCGGGACCAGAGGTGGGGAGGTGTTGGAATGGCTTGTAGGCTTGGGAGGCCATGTGCAGTGGATGAAGTCCATTTGAGGCGTTTTGATGACCTTCTGGTGAGTCTTTTGATACAAATGTGAGCCATCAAGTTATTTTGGGTATGCTAGCGATACGTGGTAATCTTTGACAATATCAAACGTTGGCGTAATGTTGTAATGCCAAGAACGAGTGATAGTAATTCCGCTTAGTATCGGAAGAAAGGAATATAGTCTGTCCCATAAATCAGCGAGCCTTGGTCACAGTTGCAGTGCAGACCCTGTGCATGAAACCCTTTCTAGTTGGCTGATCATCATCCAATGAAGGAATAGCCACACCCACTGACTACACTTCCCCACACCTCTGTGTACGCAGAGGTTAAGAATGTAATCATAAGACGTTGTTTGCCGTAGCCTTGTGGCCATTGACCCCTCTCCCAGTTTGAGGGGAACACAAAGGGACAGAACCTACCTTTGTCAGGGGCTGACGTCGGTAGTAAGACTTACCTTGAAATAAACAATTGATCCGGGTTTTCCAGATATCCACTAGAAATCCCTTCACACAAGCATCAATCTGCTGTGTGTGGTTTGCCCAATAACTAGGCCCCAAATGGGCCTGGGCTTTTGGCTCAGCCTCGAGACTTTCAAAGTTGGTAAACAGAGGTACATGCACAATTCCCTTGATAGAGTTGAGGAGAGCGTCTCTATGGTGAGAGAACCCCGGACAGTGAATCAGAAACTGAATATTGTCTTCAGGTTGCCCACACAACGGGCAATTGCATTCTCCCATTCCTCTCTGCTTCTGTTTGAGAGATTAAGAAATTAAGTGTACGCAGAGATTAAGAAATAGAGTGTAAGGTGAAAGAAACTAGATTTGAGGCTTATACCAGGCAAATGGTCAACATGGGCTGACAGGATGGTCCTGTGCTGCAGGAAAATGGAGGGGTGCACCGGCGGGTGGTGGCAGCTATCACAGTGGAGGCTCACATTCATGACGTCTGGTCTGTCCTTACTGCCTACGAAAGTTTGCCTGAGTACGCTCCCCTCCCCGCCCGCTTCCTCTGCAAACACCTGGTTCATTGATTTCGTCACTTCTTACTGAAGGGCACAGATTGGACTGTCAAAGCCAAAGTTTGGAGTTGTAATCTGTTATACAGCAACACCTCCATATCTTTGTGAGTGCTAGTTGCATGTGTCAGCAGATATTGGTACAGTTAGAGGGAAGAGCGTGTGGCGTTAAGAGTCCTCTCTATCTCTCTCTCTAAGGTCTTTGAGCTTCCTGTAAGTGGTATTTTTCTTTTTTGAGCGCAATGGACTCTCCGTTGCTTCCCTACTGCCACAAACTGCGGAGGGGGTTGAAATTGCATCCAAACAGGACCGCAATATAGGCATCATGAGAGAACTTGGAACTGCGGACATGAAACCCAGCCACTCTAATATAGTAGTAATAGTAGCAATATAGTAGTAATATAGAGTTAGCGTAAATAAGAGCCTCTACCCACTCTAACAACAAAACTGCACTTCTATCGGGAGACATTCTTGGTTCTTCGTGACAATAGAATCTTGCGGCCTAATACCTGTCTGCAGCTCTATCTCCCTCTTTTCTGAGGGCAATGGGGAGGTCTGGGTGGGCTCCCAAAGTCTTCAGATAGATTGTACTCATAAGACGTTGTTTGCCGTAGCCTTGTGGCCATTGACCCCGCGCCCAGTTTGAGCGGGATCAAAAGGGACAGAACCTACCTCAGTCAGGGGCTGACGTTGGTAGTGTGACTTACCATCATATATAGAATTAATCCGGGTTTTCCAGATATCCTCTAGAAATCCCTTCTCACAAGTATCAATCTGCTGTGTGTGATTTGCCCAAAAACTAGGCCTCAGGAGGGCCTGGGCTTTTGGCTCAGCCTCGAGACTTTCAAAGTTGTTAAACAGGGGTACAGGCACAATTCCCTTGATAGAATTGAAGAGAGTGTCTCTTTGGTGAGAGAGCCCTGGACAGTGTATCAGAAAGTGAATACTGTCTTCAAATTGCCCACACAGCGGGCAATTGCACTCTCCCTTTCCTCTCTGCTTCTGTTTGCTGTTCAAAGGTAGGCTTCCTGCCCTGAGTTTAAATTTCAGTCTAGTGCCGAGAGTGGGAGACCCTTGAGGTCATCCAAGATGTCCTCCCCCATGTCACTGACTGGAAACAAGTTCAGGAAAGTTTTCTGCCTGACTTCATTTTCATCAGACAATCTCATGGCAACAGACATGGCTGAGGACACAACAGCCTCTAAGTCAGATTTATCCAGCAGGGTCAAGACTTGCGGATCCAGGTCCAGGTCCTTGAGAATCTCTTCTACTCTCTTCTGCCAGGACTTAGCCTGTTTGACAGGGCGGTCCTGTTCCAAGATATAGAGTCGATTAACTTAGGATATCTGGTGTTGGGCATATGTTGCAGCTGACCCCACCATCTGACCTTGAATTCATCTCGTCGGGAGCTTAAGGACGGAATGCCAAACTCACCCCGAACAGCCACATTGGCTGTTTTGGAGCATGCTGACATACACTCCTTAAGCACCCCCACTTGAATGGATTCTAGAGACTTAGCCTGGTTGGAGTTATCAGCCCATATAGCAGATCCGTACTCCAAGGCAGGTCTAATAACGCGACAAAGCATGGTTTTCTTAACCTCAGAGTTGACCCCTCTGCAGTGGAAAAATTTAGTGAGCCCCAGAGCTTTGCCCTTGCCAGTTTGAACAACTTTCTGGATATGTGCATCCCAATTACAATTGGAGGAAAACTCAACGCCCAGGTAAGTGTAGGAAGGGAGGACCGTGATCTCTTGGCTACCCCACTGCCACTTAAGATCACTTCCTCCCTCTCCTCTGTCGTTGAAAGCTACCACTGCACATTTGCTGACATTAGCCTCTAGCCCCCAAAGATCAAAGTATCTCTTCGCGCAATCAATCAACTCCTGGAGATTGGTTGGAGTCTCCCCTATGCCTGCGAAGTCATCCGCAAACATAAGGGCTGGTATGGTGGTATCACCCACCCTTAACCCAAATCCCTCACTTTCCACATCCTCGAGGAGTTGATTGATGAAAACATTGAAGAGCAGAGGGGAGAGAGTACATCCTTGAGCTACACCTTGGTTTATGTCAAAGAAGTTGGACTTCTGTCTGTTAACAGTGACACAGCTTTTGGTGTGAGCATACAAGTTGTGGACAACTCTCCACATCTTTCCCTTGATCCCACAAGACCAGAGGCGGAACCATAGGCCATCTCTCCACACTGTGTCATAAGCCTTTTTGACATCCAGGAAAAAAACATAAGTTGTTTCCCTTCTTTTTTCCTTCCCTGGATAATCTGGCTTAGAGTGAAGATATGATCCACACAGCCCCTGTTTCGCCGAAAGCCAGCTTGGCCTTCGTGGAAACAACCTCTAGACTCCAGATCAACCTCGAGACGAGTACTTATAACTCTGCAGAATGTCTTGCCAACAGCATTGAGGAGCGTGATGCCACGGTAGTTCCCCGGTTCTTCTCTGTCACCCTTCTTGTATAGATTGACAATGACCCCCTGTCGCCAGTGAAAGGGGATCATTTCAGTCTTCCAGATAAGGTTAAAGAGGAGAACTAGGGCCTCTATCATGGGATCGCCACCGTGCTTGATAAGCTCGTTGACAATACCATCAGATCCACCAGCTTTATATCCATTTAAATGTTCAATTGCTTCCACAATCTCAGAAGAACTAATGGGAGCATTATAAGCCATTGAAATATACTCCAGTTCATCAGGGCTGTTTTGAATCATAGGAACAGTTTTTCCAACTGTGTCCCTCCATTCAGCAGAAGACCCCTCACTGTTAGACCTAGAAGTTCTGCCAAGGATACTGTAGGTGGGAAAATCTGCAACGTGAGGACCGCCTATGCCCTGCTCGTGCTAGGAAGAACAGGAACATTTCTTCTTTCACTGCCCTTCTATAATGAAATCCGTGGGAGATTCAACTGTCTATTCTGGGATATTCAATCTCATGGAGGTCTTCTGTCAGGAGGATCAGAAATGCTTGGCAGCTTACCTGCATGAAGCGTTGACTCTTAGACAATACCTTGAGCAATAGTTGCTTTTGGGATGCTTGGGGCCCCTCTCTCTATCTTGTTTCTTTCTCCTCGTCCCGTAAGCTCGTTGAGCTTCCCGCAGTACCGTTGCATTTCTTTTTTTCTTTCTCACTGCTATGGCCACCTGCCTGCACAGAGTGGTGGGGAGATGCCTTCGCCATGCATGTCCTTCGCCATGCATGTCATTTCTGTACTAAATGCAGGGCTATAAATGTAAAATCAATTAACTCCAGCTCAGCTGTCAAGTCTGCCATGCAGACAAGTGCCTCTGTGAGGCCATTAAGGGCAGTTGCTGGAAAATAACTTTATACCTGCAGCTGAGCTGTGAGGATAAGCTAAATTCTGGTGGGTGCAAACGTGCAAACCCACAAAAGTCTCCGGAGGGTTAGTTTCCCACGGGGTCGATGCCCGCAAAGCTATGGCAAGCCAACGTTGGCAGGGAACGGCATGAGTACATTCTCTGCTATGGCCAGACTGGTAGTGGTTGTCATTGTCCTGAAGCACACATCCTTGCAATAAACGGGAGGATCAGTGCCAGATTTAACCAGATGCTTTCTGATACTACATCTTTGCCGGTCCAGTCCATCAGTCACCAACCAATCCCCTGTGAGGGGATTTCTTTGGATATGCACAGAGAACATCTGAGGTCAGCTTCTGCTATGAACCCAAAACGTAGAGTTTAAGGGAGGTGATAAATGCTGGGTGCAATTGCAGGTTTATCCCTAACTTGGCAGTTAGCCATGTACTGTCCAGAGAGAAGAACAAAGTCCGCCTCCTTCAGGTATGTTATGTCTATCTCTCCACCGCTACTGTAAAAAGAGTCTGATGTATTGGAGATTTTGAACCCAAGAGGAGCTGTGTGCTGCAAGTTTTGAAAAATGGCTTTCAAACAAGGTTCGAGGGTCTTTCTGTGATATCTGTGGCTGAGCAGGAGGGCTGCAAGTGCCTGCTGTACATGGTACTGCATGCACGCGTTGTTTTGGATTTGTGGGAGAGGCCCCAGTATGAGATTGTCTTCCAGCAAGTGGAGGGCGACTTTGATTCCTTCCAAGGAAAATGGACACTAGAGCCTCTGGGCACACAGCATACACTGCTCAAATATGTGGTGGACACCAAGATGCACAAGGATTCCCTCCTTGCAGAGGCTATCGTTGAGGAGGTGTGGTTTTTCTGTATTTGTTGTTAATCTACTTGTTCCATCAGCTGTTGGGCTTTCCATGGATGTTATAAACTTTTGTGAGGCACGCTGTATGTATACGGGCTTTAGGCCTGGTTTTCTGCTCTTTTGTTTGGTTGTTCTGTGTTCTTGTCCCATAACCTCTTGGGTCTTTCTGTTGACATTTTAGGGTTCCTTTCATGTAGTTCTCCTGAGTACCCTCCTGTGGATGTACTTTTCTTGTTTCTTTCTGAATCCCCTCTTTGGACCAAATATAGAGTTTCTTTCTGTTCGAATGTGATTTGATGTTTCTTCATGTGGGTTTTCTTTGAACTTTGTCCAATGGACCCTTTGAGGCATTCATTGACATTATTATGTTTTTTTTTTCCTGTGGATGTTATAGAGTTCCATTCTTGTAGCAGGTCTGGACATTTCTTCCAAGCTTCTTTCACATATTTGGTCTCCACAATGATAGAATCTTGCAGCTCAGTTACTTGTCTGCAACTCTATTTCCATCTCCTCTAAGGGCATGGTGAAGGTTCTGGGTGGGCTCATAGCATCTGCAGACACAGACTAGTGGATGCGAAAACCTGGAGCTGGTGCCCAGTGTGCACTAGAGGTGACAGAAGGGAGATTTAACCTGAGCAACATTTCTTGTTTCACTGCTGTCTACTATGAGATCCGGGCACGATACTCTTGCCTATTCTGGGACAGCCAATCCCTTGTTGAGGTCTTTCATTATAAGGAACAGAAATGCTTGGCAGCCATATCTGCATGAGGCGGTCCATCTCGTTGTTTGTGGGCTGTTCGTGGAGGGTCCCACTTTCTTTGTTATATCCTGCGTCTTTCAGCTCTTTGAGCTTTTGCCAGACGTTAAAGTCTATTTCTTCCTTTCTTTCTGTCCCTCTCTGTCTCGTGTTGTTTTCCTATGGTCTTCGTAGGCCCATTCAGCCCACTCTCTCTCTCGGCCCCTCTCTTTTGTTTAACGGCCTACATCATTACAGGTTATTTATGAGGATCTTCCTGCAAACTTATGCGCCATTCGAGACCGTGTCGAGCTCCGAGAGCAAGAGACCCTAGAAGGTCTCCATTGGCCGGATCCCCCTACTAACAAAACGGAGAGAGAAAGTGGCAATGATGGAAGCACTCCTCTGGCCAAGGAATGCCAAGTCCTCATTTCAAATCCTGTGAAAGCTGCCAGTGGAACAGTGCAAAACCTGGGGCATGAGCCCCCACGAGGTCGTAGGAGACCGCTGGTGGCAGGCCTCCAGCGAGACTTCAACGTGTTGGAAAGGGAGCTCTTAAACTTCATTGCCGAGGAGGTAGTATGCACAGTTGTAATTTCTCCCTATTTTGCCTCATCAGTGCCCTCTTATGTGGTCCATTCGTGTTTCCCTGGTTGGCTGCTAGTGGCATGCTTCTCAGAGCTGGACATCAAAATCCCATGTTGACAAGATGAAGATAGTAGAACCAAAACTGCAGTCTCCATGTTAGACCAACTTCCGCGGGGTGCTATTATGTGAGCAGGGAAAACAGGGGGTTATGCCAATGAGGTGTGAGTTACGGGATGGTGGACGGGTGGATTTGGAAAAGGCTATTGCGCGCATGGGTGGATTTGGGCCCATAGCTGCTCGCTTGAATCTGCAATTGGCTTATAAGGAGCGCAAGCCTCGTGGCTACTGGGACGACTTGCAAAACATCCACAAGGAGGTCTGTATGTCTGATGGGTTTCCCTATCAGATACTAATTCTCTCTTTTCTTGCAAAAGAATATCAACCAACAAGATGGATTGCATGGGTTTACACTGTGTGTGTGTGATAGAATGTGCTCATAAGGCCGTAGCCTTCTGGCCATAGACCCTGCGCCCAGTTTGGGTGGAACAAAGGGAACAGACACTACCTTCGTGAGGGGCTCACTCCGGTAGTGGGACTTACCTTTGGTATAGAAAATTAATTCAGGCTTTCCAGATATCCTCTTCACACAGGGGTCAACCTGCTGTGTGCGTGAGTTGCCCAGCTATTAGACTCCAACAGGGCCAGGGCTTCAGGCTCAGCCTCCAGGTATTAAAAGTTGGTGAAGATAGGTGCAGGAACCATGTTCTTGATGTTCCTGAAGATGTGTGTGAGTAGCCCAAAAGTTAGACCGCCACCAGGCTAGGGCTTTAGACTCAGCCTCAAGATTTTCAAAGTTGGTGAACATAGGTGCAGTAACCATGTTCTTGATGTTCCTGAGGGTCACCCTCTGGCGAGAATATCCCGGATTTTGGATATTGTGTTCAGGTTGCCCGCGCATCGGGCAATTACCATCTCTTCATCCCTGCATCTGTTTACTGTTCAAAGGAGAGGGAGAGAGAGAGAGAGAGAAAGAGAGTTGGTAGCCTTGTCCAGAGGATAAGGAGACTATCTGACACAGAAGATAGTGTGGCTCTCGGGGTAAATGCAGATTCTGATGTTTCAGAAAGAATACGGCAAAGACAAAACATACATGCCAACTAGGAAGTCGCTAGAAAGGGCTGGTAAGCTCTCTATTTATCTCTTAAATCCATTTGTGATGAATAGACCAGCGAGCATTTGGTACAATGTCCATCATTTGTTAATGGCAGTGATCTCATTTTTTGTCTTGATGGCTGACTGGGAGATGGTGGGGGGCGCAGGCCGGTATGGCCTTGCACGCTCGTTAGAAAAGTGGGGAGGACTCCAAGAAGTGGCCCGTATTTTAGGCTTGAAAGTGAGAAAGCGACAAAAGTATCCAAGCTCGAAGGTAGAGCTCCCTACGCAACCACAGAAGGTCATATCTGAGGATGAATCTAACCTAAAACTTCCTTTGAAGACCTCACTTCCTGCCGAATCCACCAAGTGGATTACAATGCGACGGGGGTTCGGGTCTGATCTGCTCGACATGTGAAGTCTTCTGGCAAGAAATTTTGTGCATGCCAATGTCCGTAGAGACAGTCTTTCGACTAGTGAATAAGATGAGCAGTTGCATTCATTCTAAGTATCTCTATCGTTGAGGGGAACTTTGTATGGGTTGTCTAGAGTGCGGAATAGACTTCAGGCCAAGCTGATAAATGTCAAAAGCCTAATGAGTGTATCATATTCAGGATTAGGAGCAACATATTTGCTATGTCAAGCACAAGTAAAGTTTCCTCTTGCCATGCAAATGCGAGGTCTTCCCACTTTCCAATTGCCAGAAGTGTACTTTGTCCCTATTTCTGGCTGGACTGATTGCGTGAAAGAAGTTGAGTTGGACATGTGCTTCTTGTATTTAAATGCGGAGTGTGCTGAGTAAAATATCTATTGTGGAAACTTGTTATTTCAAAATCTAAGATAAGTTACAACATAACTTAAACAATAACTTGAATCAAAGCTCAGAAATCTGGCAGCGTGGATCAGTTCATATCACCAACACCTTCCTGTGACCTCATTCAATGACAAATCAAAGCTGCAGATGTTGAAGAACAATCCATGTAAGTTAGGTTGAAGCACAATCCATTGATCCATCTACCTACTACCATCACCATTATGATTATGGTAGGGGAGGTGGCTCTAAAATACGAAGAGAAAAATGGGTGCTTGAGATCTGGTCAATCTGGTCTAATAGACTGATAGACTATGAAGTTGCCATATTTTAATGCTGCTATCAGTCTTCTTGCGACATCTTTCCTATCCCCACTAAAGAGACACGAGACACAATGAACACTTTCTTGCCATATGGTCGTTTTCTATTCTGTGGCATATAATGTTCTCTTCCACTGTCACCAGAGTCAGTTAAATCCCCCCCTTTACTTATTACCTGCTCCAGTTAAGTGCAATTATGGGCTGACTTCCAGCCTATGCTGGGTGGACCCGACCATCATTTTCCTGTGAATATGCCCTCAACAGTACACCATGGTCAATATTCGCAGGAAATGGTGGATGAACTGAGTAGCTACAGAGATCACCGAATGAAGTAAGACGCACCTTTCCAGAGAAGGTAGTTTCACCAGTAATCCCCACAAGAACAAACCCCATCTTCAAAGTGGTGAAAGCGGTTAGCGTCCCGTACAATAATCGCTCGGCCAACAATCTTTGAGATGAACTTGGTGGAGGTGTGGCAGTCACCACACACCCGAAGATTCTTGATGAGTCGGAGAGGTGTCCTAGGGGCCGTGCTGATCAGCCCAAAACCAATGGCCAGCTTCTCACTGTGGTGGCACAGAGAAAATTCCTTTTGCTCCTCCCCCACATCATGCAATGCAAAGCGTGTGTCAGGCACATACCCTGCCTCCTTCATCTGCCCAGACAATCTTCTCAGCTCAGCATGGATTTCCACAATTTTGGGATGCAATTTGTCATCTACAACAAAGGTGTGCACCCTGTTGGCAACCTCAATGCAGCAGCGACCTGGCTCCTTTCTAACCCCTCTGACCTTCATCATTTTTCTCACCTTTGCACTATTGTCCCACTTGCCAGCTGCTGCATAGATGTTTGATAGCAACACGTAAGTCGCAGCATCCCATTCATCCCACTTAAGAAGAGATGTTGCTGCACGTTCAGCCACCTCCACATTGCCATGGATTCTGCAGGCACCAAGCAAGGCCTTCCACACAACAACATCTGGTTTGATTGGCATTTTATTAATGAGGTTCTCTGCCTCATCCAATTGCCCCGCACGTCCAAGAAGGTCCACCATGCAGCCAAAGTGCTTCACTGTCGGAGTGACGGCATCATCTCGACTCAGGCAATGAAAGTAGCGTCTTCCTTCATCCAATAGGCCAGCATGGCTACATGCAGAGAGAACACATATAAAGGCGATACTGTCCGGCCTCAAGCCTTCCTTCTGCATTTCTTCAAATAGTTGCAAGGCCTCCCTATGACAACCATGCTGGGTATATCCTGCGAGCATCGCATTCCAGGACACCACATCTCGTGCGGCCATATTATCGAACACTCCCTTTGCATCCTCGATGCTCCCACATTTGGCATACATGTCCACGAGGGTATTGTTGAGAATGACATCTGGCACAATTCCAACTTTGACGATGTCATCATGGACCTCTTTGCCCTTTTCCAGGGCTGCAAGGCTCGCACACGCATTGCATACGCAAACAAACGTGATGTGGTCGGGCTTCACCCCTTCCCGCATCATTTGCTCATACGTCTCCAAAGCCTCCATCCCACGCCCCTGCTGTGAATATCCTGCAATCAACGTGTTCCACGACACCACATCTTGTTGGGCCATATTGTCGAACACTACCTTTGCATCCTCAATGCTCCCACATTTGGCATACATGTTCACCAGAGCAGTGTTCAGAACAACATCTGGTACAATTCCAGCTTTGACAATGTCACTGTGGACATTTTTGCCCTTTCCCAGGGCTGCTAGGCTCGCACACGCATTGCATACACAAACAAATGTGATGTGGTCGGGCTTCACCCCTTCCTTCATCATTTGCTCATACGTCTCCAACGCCTCCATCCCGCGCCCTTGATGTGCATATCCTGCGATCATCGCGCTCCACGACACCACATCTTGTTGACCCATATTGTTGAACACTTCCTTGGCATCCTCCATGCTCCCACATTTGGCATACATGTTCATCAGAGCAGTGTTCAGAACAACATCTGGTACAATTCTAGCTTTGACAATGTCACCATGGACCTCTTTGCCCTTTTCCAGGGCTGCCAGGATTGCACATGCATTGCATACGCAAACAAATGTGATGAGGTCAGGCTTCACCCCTTCCCTCATCATTTGCTCATACGTCTCCAAAGCCTCCATCCCATGTCCCTGCTGTGCATATCCTGCAATCATCGCGTTCCACGACACCACATCTCGTTGAGCCATATTGTTGAACACCTCCTTTGCATCCTCAATGCTCCCACATTTGGCGTACATGTTCACCATAGCAGTGTTCAGAACAACATCTGGGACAATGCCAGCTTTGACAATGTCACCATGGACCTTTTTGCCCTTTTCCAGGGTTGCCAGGCTTGCACACGCATTGCAAACGCAAACAAACGTGATGTGGTCGGGCTTCACCCCTTCCCATATCATTTGCTCATAGGTCTCCAAAGCCTCCATTCCGCGCCCCTGCTGTGCATATCCTGTGATCATCACGCTCCACGACACCACATCTCGTTGAGCCATATTGTTGAACACCTCCTTTGCATCCTCAATGCTCCCACATTTGGCATACATGTTGATCAGGGCAGTGTTCAGATTAACATCTGGTACAATTCCACCTTTGACGATGTCACCATGGACCTTTTTGCCCTTTTCCAGGACTGCCAGGCTTGCACACGCATTGCAAAGACAAACAAATGTGATGTGGTTGGGTTTCACCCCTTCCCACATCATTTGCTCATACGTCTCCAAAGCCTCCATCCCGCGCCCCTGCTGTGCGTATCCTGCGATCATCGCGCTCCACGACACCACATTCCGTTCAGCCATATTGTTGAACACTTCCTTTGCAGCCTCAATGCACCCACATTTGGCATACATGTCCACGAGGGTACTGTTCAGAATGACATCTGGTACAATTCCAGCTTTGACGATGTCACCATGGACCTCTTTACCCTTCTCCAGGGCTGCCAGGCTCGCACATGCATTGCAAACACAAACAAATGTGATGTGATCGGGCTTCACCCCTTCCCGCATCATTTGCTCATATGTCTCCAAAGCATTCCTACCACACCCGTGCTTGGTAAATCCTGACATCATTATATTCCACGTGATCAAACATCGTTGTGGCATTCTGTTGAACACTTGGTGAGCATCCACGATGCTCCCACACTTAACATACATGTTGACAAGGGTGTTGTGTAGAAAAATGTTTGGCTTGAATCCACTTTGGATAATGTGAGCGTGCACCTGCTTTCCAGCTTCCAGGCCTCTCATCTTGATGCACTTGTGCAAGAGACGGACATAAGTATCTGAATCTGCTGAAATGCCTACTTGGTTTAAAGTCTGTAGAGCCACTTTCAGTCGCCCTGCCTCACATAGCACCCTCACATGCCCAGAAGTGCCAGAAGAGGTATTGTGGACTCCCTCTCTTGGTCCTCTTTCAGAAGCTGTGGTCATGGTTGAGGTGCCTGATTCTATAAACTGTCCCGCTGCCGCTGCTGCTGCTTCCAGTTGACCATCTACCCATGCAGGTTTCTTGAAGTTATCGATCCACAGGGAATCATAGGTGAGCTTGCACTTGAAATCCAGCCCTCTTGGATGAATCTGGACCCACACTCTATCCCTGCTCCTTCAGCTATCCCTGCCTCTGCACAAATCACGTCCACATCCTCGCCTTGCTGCTAGCAACTGACAATGACAGCCTAGTTTTGTCTAGCAAACAACCCAACCCTACTTAACACATTAGTTCCTATTCTGAATTGCATCTGCTTGTCTCTCTTATCAATTGTCTGTTCCAAGGTAATTCTTACTACAGGCGTCAGCCTGACAAAGGTAGTTTCTGTCCCTTTGTGTTCTGCTCAAACTGGGCGCGGGGTCAATGGCCACAAGGCTACGGCAAACAATGCCTTATCAGTACATTCTTATCTTAGAGGCATTCACCTTGTTGCCTTGATTGTCCCACCATTGACTGGGGTCGGAAAAATATTCATTCCAAAGCTTCTCCTTGTCTCTGCTATTTGTTTTTGGATATTTCCCTGTTGCCACATGGGCAGTAAGATGTCAAAAATCACAGCTAAATTGCAGAATTCAACATGAAAAATTAGGGGAGACTCTGCTAATAGAGAAAAACATGCTGAAATGTATTGAAGAAGCTCATGAGCAGTGTCTGATTTTATCAATTGTGCCGCCGCCACCGCTGCTGCCTGTTGACTGTCCACCCATGCAGGTTTCTTGTGGGTATAGAGCCAAAGGGAATCGTAGGTAATCTAGTGCTTGAAATCTGGCCCTCTTGGGTGTATCTGGACCCACACTCTTTCCCTGCTCCTTCAGCTATCTCTGCCTCTGGACCAGTCCTGTATAGATCCGTGCCTTGCTGCTCGCAGCTGACAATGACAGCCTAGATTTGTAGCGAACACCCAAACCCTACTTATCACACACCAGTTCCTATGCTGAATTGCTCCCAAGAGTTTAAAAAGCTGGGGAGAGAGAGGATGACAATTTCCAACCAAGCTTTGCATTGCATCGTGCTGTTTGCTTCTCTCTGGAATCTAACAGGCATTCACCTTTTTGCCTCGATTGTCCCACCATTGACTGGGGTCGGAAAAACATTCATTCCAAGGCTTCTCGTCCCTGTCATCTGATTTTGGACACTTTCCCGTTGCCACATATGTCAAAATCACTCCAGACCACCATAGCTCCACCCAACAAGCTTACTCGCAGAATTGAACATGAATAATCATGGACGAGTCTGATAAGAGGGTAAAATAGGCTGAAATAGGTTCAGTAGAAGGTGCTCTCTCACCACATTGTCCTTGACCTTTTGTCATGACCCATGGAGGATTCAAACGGCCATCAACCCAAAAGGGCCTCTTGCGTGTGCTGCTTGTGTCTGCAGCCGGGTGATCTCGGATTGGTCTGAGAGAACCACCACGGTGCAGCTGAGCAGCCATAGATTGCAATACGGCCTCCTAAGACCAAGCTGACCTTCCCAAGCATCTAGTAAACCCCAGGAAACAACAAAAATCATGGTACTAACAGGAAGAGACTACATTTGCAGGATGAACGAAATTCTTCACATCGTACATTAAGAGAGCCACACCTTGCAATTGCGGTTGTCCCACCATTGTGAAGGATCTTTAAAAAACTCATGCCAGCTCTGCTCCACGCCCCACAGTAGACCTTTGTGCCCGAAAACCCGACAGCAGCAACATTTTGACAAGTTCCTTTACGCAGCGGTGCTAGTGAGCTTTCAACAACATTCATGCAAGTCACTTTGGGCTCCATTGGACTCTACACAATGGGGAACATACGAACATGTCCAAACGTACACAGATGCGAACCCAGCTTATGCCTGTAAGTGTAGTCTGGAGATTGTAGAGTGGTGTGTGAAAAGGAGCAGGGAGGGAGGTGGGCAGGCACAGTGTCAAGTCTCCCAAGGAAGCTGCCTTGCAAACTGCACAGTAAAGACCAAGCTTGGATGCCCTGCCCAGGAACAACATCCTACCACACGGACATTACAAGCAGTTTTTGTTTGCCAAGTAACCTTTTTTTCTTTTTTTTCTTTTTTTTTGGGACAGAAAGGGGCCTAAGTTGGGTTCCGGTTCCACAATTATTTCTAGAGACGTTCCGGTTTATTTGAGGCGGTCCCGGTTCAACTTTTAAACACGGGCCGGTTCCGGTTTAGTTGCTGAAAAACAACACTGGCTCTAGGGTTTTCTTAAGAACATATTCTAGTAGACAAGAATTCTGTGGGCACTTATTGTGCAAAGTCAGAGGGTAAGCTTGTCTCCGAGGTTGCCAACTTCAAACAAACAAAAGGTCAACATTTCAAAGCAATTGATATAAGACATGAAACTCCCCAAATCAAATAAAACTAGCTAGGAACGCTTTTGGCTGTCGATGTTTTGAAACAACAGTGTGTGATAGCTTAGGCATTTGTGCTGCTTTTCTCTCTAAATTATCACTAACATTTCCTGGAGCAAGTTCAAGTTTATCTTGACGGAAAATGGAGATAAGTTGAGAGTTCCTCAATACTGGTTATAGGATTTAATTTTGTAATTTAGGTCACAGGGACACTGACTCATTGGAAGATGATCCACGAGCTTCTTCACGGTCTCTTTCTCTGGTGCTTCATGTTGTTGTTTCTTTTTCTGCCCCATAAAAGTTGCATTTTGATTGGCATGTCATGTGAAAAGGGTTGCAATTCACATGGCCCGTTAATTTCCAATCTGCATTTCTTCTTCTCCGATATGTTCTGTTGTTGCGGTGTGTGTTTCTATGTTCGACATCGCGTTGTGTTTTTTCTTATGTTTTTTGTTGTTGTTTTTTCCATTTGGATTGAGCATGCTGTGAACTTTCCTGTATCTTTGAGAGGTTCTGGCTGTACATTTGCACATCAAGCTTTTGTCAAGTGATATTTAAGTGACTTATGTTCATATCAATCTTTCATGGCAAAACATTCTAGAAAATTTGCCAAGCTATTGCTGCATGGTGCACTGATTTCCATTTAGCATAGAAACGCAAAACCAAAGGCCAAACATAACGAATAATCAAGCAGTTGAGGAGGCAATGTTCCAAGGACTGCTTGTTCTAATTGTTACACAGATTTCGGATATAATGAAGAGGAGCAATAAAACATCTAGTCGACAGAATGCTAGTATGAAGTTGCCATAGAAAAGCAGAGATCTTCGCCGCTCAATCTTTGTGCCAAACATCCTTCCAAAGAGGTAATTTCCAACAAGTTTCAGCGTAGAACGCCTACCTAGCGTTCCATGACAAGATACTAGCACGCTGAAATTGTACGGGCAATTGGAATGACTTATTTTACTTAGCTGGAGAGAAATGTTAATATTTGCTAAAGGCAGATATGTGCCTTTCCATGTCTTTTCATGATAAATGAAAAACGAAGTGGAGGAATAGGAAGTAACATGGTTGAGGTGTAGCAACCTGGATGGTTGAATTGTTTTTGCATGTGTAAGGTTTGCAAATACCTTGTCTTTGCCAGGTTTTTGCATGTGTGAGGTTTGTAGTTTCCTTCTCATTGTTGTTTTGGCACTTGCAGTTATTAGGTGAAGGAAAATTATTTGGTTGGGGGAGGCTTCAAGGCATACTATCGTATTCTGGGTGACCATAGCAAAGAGCTCTTTTAAAGAAGAGCATCTTATAGGTATGATCTTCTTGCACTTTTGTTGTAGATTGTTAGAAACGTGTTCCGCAAAAGGGATTGAACTTGCTCATTGAAACCACTTTCTTCTCCAAAAAATCGAGCCTCAAGTCATTGCCTTGGTATCGCCTTGGATCTTGGTCGTATCGTCGCTAGTCAACCGCTCAGGTGCGACACAATTAGCACACTCTGCTCACTCTTATGCATGCTCAAGAAAATAGTCGATCCGAAAGTGGCGCAACTTGGCGCAATCCAAACGAGTTTGCCCGCCACTGCGTTGCCAAGCCTCTTAACCGCAACCCCTCCAAATTGCCACCACAGAGCCATTTCTGAAACTGGTGAGTGAGCCTGGGCGTCGGACGTGTGCTCAGATGTATACGAAGGTACGCCTGCTCCGAATCACTAAGAATACTAAGTTAACATATCTAACAACAACTAACCAAACAGTGCCTTGCACAAGCATTGCAAATGCACACAAAGTGGCCGGGCTTCACCCCCTCCCCCATTATTTGATCATAGGTCTCCAAAGCATCCATCCCACGTCTCTGTTGTGCATACCCTGCAAGCATTGCACTCCACAACATCATATCTCGTTTAGCCATAGTGTCGAAAACTCCCTTTGCATCCTCAATGCATCCACATTTGGCATACATGTCCACGTCAGGGTAGTGTTCAGAATGACATCTGCTACAATTCCAGCTTTGACCGATATCACCATGGACCCCGTTCCCCTTTTCCAGGCTTGCACACGCAGTGCAAACACATACAAATGCGATGTGGTTGGGCTTCACCCCTTCGCGCATCATTTGCTCACAGGTCTCCAAAGCATTCGTACCACGCCCATGCTTGGTAATCCTGCCAACATTATATTCCACGTGATCAAAGATCGTTGAGGCACACTTGGTGATCATCCATGATGCTCCCCTTAACATACATGTTGACAAGATTGTTGAGTAGAAAAACGTTTGGCGTGAATCCACTTTGGACAATGTGAGTGTGCACCTGCTTTCTAACTTCTAGGCATTTCATCTTAATGCACTTATGCAATAGACACACATACGTATCTACATCTGCTGAAATGCCTCTTCGGCTTAAAGTTTGTAGAGCCTCTTTCAGTCTACCTGCTCATAAAGCATCTTCACATGCCCATAAGTGCCAGAAGAGGTATTGTGGACTCCCTCGGTTGATCCTCTTCCAAAAGTTGTGGTCATGGTTGAGGTGCTTGATTTTATCAACTGTGCCGCTACAGCTGCCACTTCTAGCTAACCATCTACCCATGGAGGTTTCTTGTAGCTATCCTTCCACAAGGATCCATAGGTAATCTAGAGCTTGAAATCTAACCTTCTTGGATGAATATGGACCCACACTCTATCCTGCTCCTTCAGCTATCACTACCTTTGCACAAATCATGCATACATCATTGCCTTGCTACCAATGCGATCATCGCACTCCACGACATCTCGTTGAGCCACAGTCAAACATTACCTTTGCATCTTCAATGCTCCTCCATTCGACATACATGTCCACCAGGGCGGTGTTCAGAATGACAAACCCTACAATTCCAGCTTTCACGATGTCACCATGGACCTTCCATGTCACTTCCAGGTGGAGGCAGTACATATTAAAATATGCAAACCCCCAAGGCCAGATTTTGTTTGCCTGTTCTTGTGAAACACACGTCAGCAAATGTGGCCCCAATCACGGGTGCAATCAATGCGCAGTGGTTCAAGGAGTTGACTACATATTCACTTTAATGAATAAATATCTTTATTCCATTAATCGAATTATGAACCCTAATTTCTAGTCGCATGTGCAGTAATTAGAACCACTTGTAATTTCCACTTTTTCAAATTTTATGTATTTAGATAATTAATTAAATAGCCTGAATTTTTGCTACGACTCCGGTTTATTGCCAAGTGGTTCCCGGAGTGGTTGGCAGACACCCAGTCGATTCGGAAAAGACACGAATGCTTCTAGTGAGCAATGAAAAACATCGCGAGCAAGCTAACGAGCAACAACAACGATCTAACGAGCAATATTGTAGCAATGCAATCATCAGTTCATAATTTGTTTATATGTGTTTGAGCCCTTCCAAAATCATGTCTGATTGGAAATTAGCCCCAACTTGTAAACATGTTACAAAATTATATCAATACTTTTCGTATTAAGGTTTTGAACCATGCTCTACTCACTCAGACAGTGCAGAATCATGTTGGGGCTCGTGTTGTCTCTTGGGATCATCTTAACAACAAGACGTTGGAGTGGACATCATCACATCGTCCTGCTCGGAGACTTTGTGCATTCCATTCGAAAATCGCGTTGTTACATGCCACACAGAAGCAGTGGATTCTAGAAGGTGAGGTGATTGTACCAGACGAGGCATGGGCATCGCCGGGGTTATGACATGAATGGCTCATGGATAAATTCATGCATGATCAAATGGGGTTGATGGATTCAGATAGCCCAGTCCAGCCTAAGTCTGTTGATTGGCCTAGTCCAGCCTAATTAGCCATATGCGGAGAGCTCGTTGCTGTAGGCGTGACCATAGTTGTCCAAAAAGTCGTCCTTGGGACTTTTCGTCCCGTCCTTCCATCCGCGGGGGTTTAAGTGATGCGAGTTGAAGAGCCACTAACATAACATAATTCTCAACATGTTATTACTCGTACACAATTCTCCATTCAATTTGCAGCGGCTTGAACAATATATCGGGCACAAGGGCTAACACTTGATAGATGAGCTTTTGATCCCAAAGGTGTAACAAGACACGGCTTAACATACGTAGCTTTGCCTACAATCTGTCAAAAATAACATTTATTTCTATTGAATCCACTTGAACTAAAAAAATATTTGTCTCCTCTATTGTAAGGACCCCTTCATCTTGGTGGCATTCTCCCAGAGAACCTCCAATCCCTTAGTCACAACAAAAATAAATAAGTTCGTCGAATTTTCGAGCAATTTGATGTGCGCGCGGCTTAACTTGTGCATTAATGACGAAAAACATAGGAAATAAACGTCATGTTGGGGGTGAGACAACATGTTTCATCAATGTCACCTCGCTGGAAGAACTGCATATCTGCAACGGGTTCAACAATACACTAATATTGTATGTTTTGAAGCATATAAGGTACTGGAGGTTACATCTAGTGTTGGTCTGGTATCGCATGCAACACATACCAATCTGGTCCTGGTATAGAGGATTTTAAAGATGTTTGATACCAGCTGAACTCTGGTACCAGCCATATATTGACATTTCCACTACTAGTATGGTATGAGTAATTGTTGAGATTGGAATTATGCAGTACTGGTATAAATATGAGCAATATCAAAGTGATACCAGCAAGTATTGGTGATCAATACTGGTATCAGTTTTTTTCTTTTTTCTTTTTTAAATTTCAAATTTTATTATTATAATATTTATTTATTTTAAAAAAAAAAAAAAAAAAAAAAAAAAAAAAAAAAAAAAAACTGAAGTGTGCACTTCAGCACTTCAACCAACCTATTCACTTGGAAGCAAATTTTGCTCCTTGAAATTCTCAGAAGCAAATCATCTCATACCAATATTTTCAAGTGAGCATCACTCACTAACTTACAGCCTTAGACCATTGCAATTACCAAGCTCCATGAGCTAATACAATCTGATAGCACAAAAAAAGACAAAATCTCTACAGTCAAAGCGAAATAAACATGCAGACATTGTGTTTCAAGTGCACTATAATTCAATTTGTAACAGAAGCCATATGATTGCCCCAATCTGTTGAGTCACAACATTTGCAAACATGTTAAGAGTACTGAAGCTGCCACACAATTGCAGACATCCTCACAGCCTGAAAGTACTGAAACTAAGTGCTACAACACATCCACAAAGTAATCGGCATCTTTAAGTTCTTCTTCATAATCTTCAAGGAGATCATCTTCAGCAATGAAAAATTCCTCCACTCCCTTATCAGCGAGAAGACAACCAGTCCTTGCATCGCTAGGCCAGTTCTTTAAAATCATCACTAATTTGTCCATGTTCTTCACTCCAAGTCGGCATCGACGCATACTGGTAAGTATCCCTGCAATGCTGAATATGCGTTCGGTCTCAATCTGCGAACATGGTATTCCTAGAAATTGGCGAGCCAAAAACCCTACATTAGGGAAGCGGCTTTCATGATCCTTCCACCACAATAACGGAGACTTGACATCATCTGGATTCACACTCAAACGGCGATACATTGATAACTCACTTTTTACAAGCCCTAAGCTCACCTCCTCAGTCGAGGCAGAAACTCCCCATAGTGATTCCTGAGGGAGTGGCTCTTCTGGAAGAGGACTATCTGCACGGCCTGGATTGAGGTGCTTGAATGCAGTTACCAATAGTGGCAACATGACTTGTTGATCGTACTCTTCTGCAATAGCCTTTGTATTTTCTCGTCTTCCATAGTCCATGATGCACTGTAGGCCTTTGTACCGAGGATCAAGCATAAGTGCACACATATTCTGTGCATGGCCTCGATTAAAAGTGACTGCAAAAGACAGAAAACACTACAACAGATAAGGCCAGACAACACTTTGGAGTCTAAAGTTACTGAAACTTATGGAGCTGCGGAAGGGATAGTCAGTATTGCACTGTTTAACAGAGTTCTTGATTCTAATAACACTAGAACATACTAGCTACAACAATTCAGCCCATGTGTGGGCTTGCTTGTTTTTGGCTGGGCCTTTTGAGGCATGGATTTTTTGACCTTGTGGCTTTTGAGGTCTCCATTGGGATATTGGTCTCATTTGGATTTTTGTAATGTGATTTATAGGGCTTGTATTGCCCTGTAGTTGACTATTTTCATTCTCCTTGTGGTTGATAGTATACAGGAGGGATCCATTCTGTTTTCATGTTGGAATTTCACCATGTAATGAAGATTTTAAATCATTTAATTCACTTTCATTTTAAATAATAATATTAAAAATAATACCATTTAAAAAAAAATCCAAGGCTGCAATCTCCCTGTTCTTTTAAATATTAAATGAAAACTAAAAATTAAAGTATGAACATTAAAAATATAAACTATTTTGGAAAACAATCTTGATGACACATGGCATCACTCTTGCTCAAACCAGAACACGTGGCAGTATATGACACGACATTCTTTATCCATATTTTCACCACGTGTAAAGATCCGTAGTCATATATGCTAGTCATATATTTTGTCTGTGTGCCACATGTCACATCTCAAGTGCAACAGGTGTCCCACTAATATCTCTCCATGTAGACATCCGTGTAGTCATATGAGTGAGTCATGTAGTCACCACGTGTGAAATCTGCCATAACACACGTGTCTCGCTAGCGCCTCTCCATGTAGGCATCACTGTGCAGACATGTAGTCATATGATCATGGCAAGAAGTCGTGACATGTCAAATTCGCAGTGGCGCACGTGTCCATCCGTCGCCTCTCCATGTAGGCATCACTTTGCAGACATATAGTCATATGATCCCCTGACGAATGCATGATGTGTCGCTTGCGCAGTGGCGCACGTGTCCCGCTGAAGCCTCTCCATGTAGGCAGCGCTCAACAGACAATGTAGTCATATATTAGTCATATAGTTGTGACTGCAACCCTCTCTGCAGCAGGACTCCAGGTGCCACGCAAACAGTCATGGATATGACTTGCAAAATGCAGTCCTAAAGACTAGTTACAATGGCTACTTATAGAGATACTTGGGTTACATATGCACCCAGAATATCAGTAAAACTTGGAGGGATACTTCTCATGGACCCATCAGGTTTGTCCATTTGAATTTTTGCTATGGATTTCAGGAACACCCCATACCTAAGAGGGCTCAAAAATGTACTGGGAGGACATCATTGGGGCCAATCAAATTTGGGAGATTTACTGCCCAAGATCATACTAAGTTTTGGGTAATCTTGTCTTTACAAATGATATGTGCTTCCAGTTTGTTTTGCCTGAATTCAAGGATTTGCTGCTTGCTGCCTATATGTATGTGTAATCACCCACATTGTACTGGGGGAATTTCTTTTCAGGGCAAGCACAAGCGCACTGGATCCACGATCTCTGCTGCTAGCAATGGAGATGGCGCCCATAAGAACGCAGGAGGTGGCCCTAACTCTCCCAACGTTGTGAATTATGTGCCACCAGTACCCCCACCTTATTATGGTATGCCTCAATACCCACAGTCTGGCACTCAGTATGGTCAGGGTCAATATGGTGCTCCTCCATATGGGCAGTATCCTCCTCCACCATATTTGCCACCCCCTAATAGCTATGGGGGTGGCAGGCCACCGGAATATCCTCCTGCTTATGGACAGTATGGCCAGTATGGTCCTCGGCCTTCTGGCCAACAACCATGGCCACCAGTCCCTACTTGGTAGGATCCTGCTTTGAATTCTCCTGAGCGCACGGAGGTCTCTGAAGGAGGGGAGGGTGCCGTTTCAAAGAATGATAGAACCAATGCTTTAAGGAGGGCTAATAGCTCAGCCAAAATTGAAGCTGCCAAGATCAAGGAAGAGAGAATAGCTGCAGGTCTTCCTCCCACGGTGATTTTGACGAACCTCAAAGGAGCCCCGTATGGTCAGACCCGGAATGTATGGCACGCTGCCCTTAAAGGACAGGCTTATCGCAAGCTAGATTGTTCCCTTGCCATCAACAACCAACCTGATGAAGTTGTATACGAAATCAGAGATCACCTGGCTAAGCTATTTTCATATACGCCGCACGAGTTAAAAGACTTCCACCTAAAACAAACAATTGGCAGAATAATGAAGAGCCAGCGTTATGAAGCACACACTGCGTGGTTGGGTGGTAAGGGGAAACCCATTACTATATCTGACAAGGTATGGAACAAGCTTGTAAGTTACTGGCAGACAGAGGTGTTCCACAAAGTGTCGGGCAACATGAAGAAGGCAAATGGTGCAATTCTGAATCCTACCAAGACTGGCCGTGGTGGGAAGGCAATGGTGGAAGCACGCTTGGTAAGTGGCATCATCACGACTCTGTATTTTGTTCCTCATTGAATTGCTATGTGTATATAGTCAGCCCTCACATTGCTTACTGACTTGTGGCATGGGTTTGTTTGTGGCATGGATTAATTTATAGGAAACACTATCAGGGTGCCCTCCTACATTATATGAAATTCAAGAGGGTTCAGTGTCACGGTTGTCAGCTGGGAGTGACAGGCGGGTAAGTGTGTTTTCCACGTTTGCTAGAGTGGTTGCTGCATCATAGGTTGCTAGGGTTTTTTTCACGGCTTTTGGCCTGGGTTTTCTTTCCAATGGTTGTTCATGCTAGGTTTTTTTGGTTTGATTCATACTTGGGCAAGTTTTCATGGATTGGCAGGAGGGAAGTCTCGCATATTCTACAGTAGTTGGCAGGATGGATGGCTTGGACAAACTGGTGGAATCACAAGGACGTGACATGGCAGAATTAAAATTACAGATGCAGAGTATGATTGAGTACCAGAAAGCCATTGTGACCAGATTGGGGATTAATCTACCAGGCGTAGGACCAGTGACATCTACGATGGATACGTCTGTTGTGACAGTATCAAAATGTTTGGAATCCCAATTTCAGATGGTAACTGGTGCTCACTCTAAGCCCTTATGTCTTCCTGTCAGTGATGATCTTTTGAATTTGACCGAGCAGCAGCAGGATACAGGGAAGGCCAGCTGTGAGGTACACGTGGAAATTCAGCCCTTGCCACGTACAAAGGCAGTAGCAGTCCAGGGGGCAATGGTGACAGAGCCGCCGGGCACACCGGATTCTGGTATGCAGGTATGTGGGAGTTTAGATGGGGAGGAAGATGCAGACGGGGACAAAACAAACAAGCAGGTTGTTTTAATTTCTCCTGCTCACATGTTGAAGCCAAATGTCAGTTTACTTCCTGGACCAACGAGGAAGCATTTACTAATTATGGACTTAAATGGTCTATTATGTGAATCTTTTCATTCTGCTAATGGGCGTGCATGGTTTTGTGGGGAAGATGTGTGGCAAGAAGATGGTAGTTTTGAGACCACGCTGTTATGACTTTTTGCAAAAGTGTTTTGAACACTTTGAGGTGGCGGTGTGGTCTTGTTGCCAAGCTCACAACTTCTTCCCAATGGTGGACTATATTTTTGCAGCCCACACTAACCTGGTTTTCCAGTGGGATGCCCTTCACTGTGACGAGGATCCAGTCCTCCCATGCCGTAAGGGGTCTGATTCAAAGCCATTATATTTCAAGAACTTGTCTACAGTGTGGGCAGACTGGCCAGAATGGACTTATAAGGACACCGTTCTTGTTGACGACACACCAAGAAAGGCGGCAAACAATCCTCCCTTCAGTGGGATTTTTCCAGAGCCATGGAAGGTGCAACCAGATTCACCAACTGATGAGTATCTAACAGAGGTGTTGTGGCCTTTCTTGTGGAAGGCATCGAAAGCTGCCAGTATTCCTAAGTTTTTGGAGTCTCAGCCTGTTTTCGGACAACAACCATACAACACTGCTACTGTGAAGGTACAAACATTCTAACAGTGCTCCAGAGGCTACATTTTTGTGGGTTCATTCATTGCATTGCTTTCCTGGATGCTTCTCCTCGGTTGCTTGATTAATGCTAGGTTTTCTTTGCAGCTTTTCATGTTGGCTTTTTTTGTTTTATTCATACTTGGATTTTGTTTCTATTCACTATTCATGTTTGCTCATTGCTTTCCTGGTTGATCTCTGGTCTGTGACACAGGAACTTGTGCCAAACAGAGGTGATATTGTCGACAAGCCGGTACAGACGAGGGGCAAAAGTGTCGACCCGGCGAGTAGCCCCCAAAAGAGGTCTCACCACCACTGGAGACTGCAAATGGAGTAAGTCCAGGCCGTTGTCTTGTCTGTTATATTTTTTCCAACCTTGGGGCTAACTTTAACTCGCAAATGTTGAGTGTCCTAGTCGTGTGTATGTCATGGGTTTTCACATCGTGTTCTTTTTTGTGTGGAGTTGGGATCACAGTTCAGGGTGGGTGACGAGGTTCGGCTGTTGGATGTGAACTCCAAACGCAAGAAATGTGGAGTAGGGCTGATTGTTGCTCTTCAAGGTGCTGTGGTGGGTTACGGGTACCCTGTTGTGCCCCTTGATTATGCCTGTGTGTACATCAAAGAGGCATGTGTCAGTAACACCCCTCTACCATATGTGAATGGTGTTAGGAAACAGACCGGGCAGGACGTTGGTTTCATGGGGCAAAGAATTTGAACACACCTGAAGTCTACATTGGCCTGACATCATGCCTTTGGCACTTCAACTTGTCTAGTGGAAATCATTTGTGATTGTGCCTTGGCTGACCCCTGCATTGTCCAACTTCCCTGTCTTGACAGACATACCCTATCTCTTCGTGATTTTACCAAAAACATACATAATTAGAATCATGGTCATTGTGAAGAACTATAACTCACAGACGGAGAAGGTGTTCGTAGTGTAGATGATGGGCGTTTTTGTCCTGCGACATGAGCATGGGCATGTTCTCCTCGGCTTGCCGTGGCATCCGCCGACGACGCACTCGCCTCGCACTGGCGTGGGAGGAGTGGATCGTCCTCATCGTCCTCAGAAGAGCCCTCATGCAGAATCGTAGTCTTCATCGTCTTCAGTCTGGCACTTTGCCTTGCAGGACCTTGATCCCTACTTTTTCCTTCGGAGCGCGTGGCTTGCGAGGGCGATTCGCTCCCGCAAGCCTGCACAAACACCTCCATGACCTCCTTCTCAAACAATCACAAACAAATGTAAGCATACGTACCCTAATACTCTTAAGCCTACGCTGAACCACAGCCGCACCCTACCAAGATGTAATGCTTGCCCACGAATGACGGCGGACATCTCCCGCCTAATGACACACCCTCGTCAAACCTAATCGTCACTCACTGCATGTTGTTTGCCTCTCTGTTTGTACAAGTCGCAGCTACTCGCCCCCATTTGTGCTATGAAGCTTTTGATCGCTGTAGGAAGGTTAGAGGATAAGGCAAATCGCAAGTTTAGTGGGTGGGTATCCAAAGTCAGGAACTAAACTCACCCATCTATCGACTGCTTGAACGTTGCTTCCACCTCCTTTATGGCAGCAATCCGGCGCTCTCGGAACTTCTCGTACTCAGTGAGAGGGACTGTCACTTCGAAGACCTTTCGCTTCACCCTGGACACTCAGAAACGATACTTATAGTATACTATAGATATAGAAATAGCACATTGGCAGTTGGTGCAAAACTAGAGACAATGCACTGTGCGTAGCATGCAAAGAGGGAAGGGGTGACGTTCAAAGCATGTACAGTGCAGGTGGCGAACGGATGCGTAGGCGTAGAATAGATGACCGTCTATGGCGAATGGAAGAAGCTTATGCCACAAGGAATGGGCATATAAAAATGCTATGCAACTGCAATGAGTGTCATGGAGGAAAAGTACTCTTGTTGGAAACAGTGAGGAATCATTACATCATACACGGGAGGGATCCTCTTCTCCAACGCTGTTCTCTTCCGGTAAGATCGCCACTTTCCCTTCAGCACTTTAGTTTGAATTTTGAATGCAACGATCATCTTCTCCACAAACATTTTGTTGGATGATTGTAGTCAAGAAGTCATAAGACACAGACATGAGTATGACTACGCCACTTCCGTTATCACTTTAATTAATGCACATGTCGTGTTTTCATTGGTCATGTGTAGTCATGTAGTCATATATGACTAAGTAAGTGACTGCAACTATGACTTCAATGGTTACAAATGTCGTGTTTTGATTGGGTGTATATTCATAAGATACATACGTAAATATGACTGCATCACTGCAACGTCACCGTCCCTCCTATGTCATAATATGAACAAGTGTCACATCGTTGTTGGTCCACTCACAAGATGACTATTGGGATGCAGGGATGTGAATATTCAGATGATGAAGACGAAGGCCCTGCGGCACAGCGGGAGCCCAATGTCACAGAGAACGCAGATGAGAGTGGTGGATTGGGGGTAGAAATGCAGCGTGCATTGCAGGAAGCGTTTCTCTTTGCAGATGCAAACAGAGAGGACCCCATTCATGGTGGAACCGATCACACATTTGCCGATCATGCCGATGATCTCGACGATTCCGGAGACAATGAATTTGATGAGAATGCTCACCTGCATGTTGATCCCGAGTATGATAAACTCTTCCGAGCGTCGCAATGTCATTTTTTGAAGGGTGCTCCATCAGCCGGCTGCAAGCAACTTTGACGTTGCTGAACGCATGCACTACCCACAAGTGCACCAATGCATTTGTGGATGAGCTTCTGGGATTGTTGCGTAAGAGTTTTTTGCCTAAAGAGAATTCATTGCCGAAAACTCACTATGAAGCAAAAACCATGATTGCCAAGATGGGATTGCAGTACACGATGATTCATGCATGTGAGCGTGGTTGTGTACTCTTCCGTGGGGAGTATGAGAATGTAGACATTTGCCCAGTGTGCCGCAGTTCCCGTTACATTCCAGGTCGTGGAAGTGTGCCCAAGAAAGTATTGCGACACTTCCCTGGCATTCCAAGGTTGAAACGTATGTATCGATGTAAATCAATCGCTAACCTCATAACATGGCACGACAGACATAAGAGCCAGGATGGGTTGGTTCGACATCCAGCTGATAGCAAAGCATGGAGACACATTGACACCACATTTGCGGATTTTGCTGCAGAGCCACGATCTCTGCGATTTGGATTGGCCTTAGACGGTGTAAATCCCTACGGAGCTCAATCCACAAGTTGGAGCACATGGCCCGTTCTCTTGGTCAATTACAATCTGCCTCCGTGGTTAATGACCAAAAAGTTCTTTGTCATGTTAGCGCTACTGATTCCTGGTAAGGAGTCTGTTACCTCGGACAACGTAGATGTTTACTTGATGCCCCTAGTGGAAGAGCTATTTGGAACTATGGAGAGAGATTGCAGCTCATGATGTTTCCCGTCCTCGTGGTCAACGCGAATTCACACTGAGGGCAGTGTTGATGTGGTCAATCCATGACTACCCTGCATATGGCTTGCTCTCAGGTCAAGTGACGAAAGGTTATGCTGGTTGTCCAGCTTGTGGACCAGGGGTGACTTCACAGCAGTTACACACATGTTAGGCCACCGAAGATTTTTGGCCCGCAATCATCCATATAGAAGGTCAAGAATGTTCAATGGCGCTACTGAGCATGGAACTCCTCCAAAAACGCAGACTGGAACACAAATCAAGGACCTTGCAACAGCTCGCACTGCATGGGTGGAAAACGGAGGGACGCCAGATAGCAGGACAGACCCAACAAAAACTCATGGAGTTAAGCGATTGTCAATTTTATATGTCTTACCTTATTGGGAGGTAATTCCTTCATGGCCTTTAAATTGGCTGTGTACATTTTTGCGTTTTCTGTTTAAATTGTGATGAGTAAATGCTCAATTGCTTATGTGTTCATTTTGTAGGGTCTCCTCATCCGCCACACATTTGACGCAATGCATGGCAAGAAGAACTTGGCTGAAACTATTATTAAAACTATCTTTGGTGATAAAGACACATTGAAAGTTCGCCGTGATTTGGAGCTACTTGGGATGCGCCCGGAATTGTGGCTACAATGTGATCCTGACAGAGCAGATACGTTAATTATGCCTCCTGCCCCTTATGTCCTCACTGAGGCTGAGTTACAAGTCTTTCTGGAGATTGTGCAGAATTTGAAAGTGCCAACAGGCTACGCATCAGCTTTCAAAAAGCATGTGGTGAAGAAGAAGTTGTCAGGCATGAAATCACATGACTATCATGTGCTCATGCAGCAAATTATACCGTTTGCTATCCGTGGGCTCATGCCAAGTGATCCTCAAAGGGCCATTTTGCGAGTATGTCGTGTATTTAAGAAGTTGTGTGCAAAAGTGGTGAATCCTGTAGAGTATGAGGAATTGAGAACTGAAGCAGTTCTCACTCTGTGTCTTATAGAGAAGGAGTTCCCACCATCATTTTTTGATGTGATGACACATCTGGTTGTTCACCTAGTGGATGAGTTGTACTTATGCGGGCCCGTAGCATCTCGTTGGATGTACCCCATGGAGCGGACAATGACAGATTCTGCCTCATCTGCATCCCACACCCTTCGTACACTTCCATCAAATCCTGCCATATACTCTGAACGTGAAGTTGTGGAAGGAAGTTCTAAAGCCCGAAAATTGAATGACCTGTGTGATATTGTACATGAGTACATCATTCAGAACCATCCTCGTCTATCAGTCATGTTGGGGTAAGAAATCTACTTCATTGACATTCAAATTTCCAAGTTTTAGTCATTTATCATTAGTTGGCATATGGCGTCTTTTCAAATCTTCCACGCCACCTCTGTCAATCTCCTGGCTGACCCTCGGATTGTGACAGGATATATGAAGTAGAGTCCACACGGATAGAAGCCAGACGACGCTTGTTTTGTGAGGAGCAAGGGCTGGAAGGCATGAGCAATCCCACGGCAATTCAGTACCATCTTGATTTGCATCCTTGTCCTCCATTTGCTGTTTGGCTCCCTCAAGGTGTACGGGATCATCTCTCAATTCAATCAGATGGGCTTGATCCTACAACACGTGAGGAATTACTGGATCTTTCAAGGCCTCCATCATTTACTGCCCTGTCATTCAAGAGTATGACAGCGTATGGTAACCATTACAGGGTTACATCCCCCGGCATGAACACAACAAGTATGGTGTCTTTTGATTGTGGAGTCTCATCTGTTTTCCAGCACCAGCCCATTACCAACAATTCAGGCAATGACATGGAGGAACCTACAAGATATGTGGGTCTTATAAGGGAGATTTTGCAAATTGACTATGGCCAAACACAACCTATAGTGTTTTTGTGTTCGTGGGTACAGGCGAGTCGCGTGGGTCGTCAACCTATGTTAATAAAACAGGATGATGCTGGCTTCACACTTGTCAATTTTAACCGTATGCTTCCACCTTCTGAGCAACCTTTTGTGTTTCCTGGCCAGGTTGATCAAGTGTTTTTTTCTGATTGTGTGAAGGAGCCGGGGTGGAAAGTCGTCCTGGAGAAGAGCCCCCGAGCACGTAGAGTGGTCTGCGACATATCAATTGATAATGATGATGTGGCGGAAGTGGAAGGATTGTTATTCCCACAAAGACTAGAGGAGACTGTGGTTACTGATGGCCTAACATGCAGCCGAGCGGTATTGGTTATTCCAGAGCAGGTGGCCTCCTTGTACCTCCGAGCACCCCGTATACGTGGTGATGATGTTCAGCCAACCTTTGGAGAAGATGAAGTCTGTGATGAAGACAGTGATACATGTAGTGACCCAGACATAGATGAGGATGATGAAGATTAGATATGCGCGATTTGTGCACTCCAGTCATAGACCATGCATGATAGTTTAAGGTGGTAACACTCCCTTCGCATTCCCATTAAGATATCATGCTTGGACACTGGATTTTATGATCAATTATGGAGTGCTTTCCTTTCAGCACCCTTTATTCATTTGTTGTTGCAATTGGCTTTGGACCAACCCGTGCTGGTACCATTGCCATGGGTTCTGCCTGCAATGTTTTCTTGCCATGGATTCGGCACACGCCACGAAAGGCCATCCAGACCATCCTCTGGAAATGCTCCAATGTTGTTTCAAACATGTCCACATTGCAAATGGATACAACACTGACATTAGATGAGTGAAAGTGAGACTAGACCTCCAGCTAGCCGGCTTTCCCACATCAAATTGAAGGGGATCTGTAGATTATAGATAACGGCTGTTGCCTTCTCAATGTCTTTTCCAATGACCTCTGCAATGAACTGGGGTATAAGATCCTTCAAATCACAAGTTTGAGCATCACGCACAAGCCACTTACGGGGATAGAGTTTCCAATGCGAACCATTGGTCTTTTATTGATAGCATTGTTGTAAAATACATGGACCAACATGGTCAATTTCGGGAATGACATATAGTACGCTTTCATGTACTATGTAAGCATGCAACTATGTACCAGTGACGTGGCTTGTTCGCCACTTAACCTGTTTGCCCATTCAGCCAGCTCTACATTGTCATGGATTTTGCATGCTGGATTGTGAGGCCATCCACACCGTCCTCTGGAAATGCTATCATGGGGTTTCAACTATGTCCACATTTCCCTGGATTATGCCTGCACGAAGCAAGGCCAACTGCATTCATCACCCTCCACTTTATTATAGTATTGCAGCAACATTCAAAGCACTTCAATTTGTATCCATCGAAAACATCTAGGCTGGAAAAAGACATTGCTGCAGCAGAACTTAGGAAAGTACTTCTCCCCTTCCACTACACACGTGAAATGAAAGAAGCCAACCAACAGCATACCAGCCAAGAAAATATGAAACCAGCCAAGAAAAGAGCCAATATATGCAGTGAAGGTCGACACTAAATGAAACTTATCCAACACTTACATTAGATGAGAGAAGCTAAGTCTTACCTCCATAAGCTTGCCCACATCAAATTTGGGAGCTTTCAGAATTTCTCCTTTCCGGTTGAATGAACTTGGCTACAAGATCCTTCAAATCGCAAGTTTGAGCTTCACACACAATGAACTTGCAGGGATTGAGCTTCCAATGCGAACTAGGAGTCTTATATTGATAGCATTGTTGTAAAACACATGGACCAACAATGACAGTCTCTGGAATGACATATAGTACAGTAATGACATATAGTACAACATGCCGCTTCCAGTTGACCATCTACCCATGTAGGTTTCTTGTACCTATCCTTCCACAGGGAATCATAGGTAATGTGGAGCTTGAAATCCAGCCCTCTTGGATGAATGTGGACCCACATTCTATCCCTGCTCCTTCAGCTATCCATGCCTCTGACAGCCTACAATTCTACCAGCAAACACCCCAACCATACTGGTGTGGAGTTCTTCCCAAAACACCCCAACCCTACTTATCACAATCTGAAATGCATCTGCTTCTCTCTGTAGTCCAACAGACATTCGCCTTTTTGTCTCCATTGTCCCACCATTGGGGTCGGAAAGTGTTCACCCCAAAGCTTCTCTTCACCTCTATTATATGTTTTTGGATACTTCCCTGCAGTAACTTGCCAAAGTCACTCCAAACCACCACAGATGTACCCAACGACCTAACTTACAGAATTCAATATGGATCTTGCGGCCGAGTCTGATGAGAGGGCAACACAGGCTGAAATAGGTTGAAGAAGAAGGTGCCCTACCACATTGTCCTTGACCTGTCCTGACCCATGGAGGATTTGACCGATGACCTCTTGTGTGTGCTGCTTGTGTCTGTAGTCAGGTAATGTCGGATTGGTCTGTCAGATCGAAGCGTCGTCGTCTATCCAGATCGCTTTTCTTAACGTCTTTCGAACAAACGATTATCGCATGCAATGACTTGGGCGATGAATTCGCTCAGTGTACTCACGTTTGGCATTGTCAGCAACAAATCTTTAGCATCATCTTTTAGGCCACATCGAAACTGACTAATGATGCTCTTATCATTCCAGTCAAGGTCGCACGCAAGTTGTCGAAATTCGGCAGCATAAACGGAAGCTGGACGTGCTCATTGTCGGAAATTTCGCATCTTTGTCTCTACAACTCTCTCTCTCTCTCTATCATTCTCTCCAAACGTTGCGGTGAACTCGGATATGAACGCTTCAAAATTGTATAGTAAATGCGAATTTTTCTCTAATAGCGGTGCAAACCAAGATAGGGCAGTGCCTGATAGAAGGGTGCCCACGAATCCTACTTGAATACCTTCATCAGAGTAGCGTTGTGGATGTAGTCGTACGAACAATCGTACTTGTTGAACAAAACCGCGAAATCTTGATCTTGTCCCATCAAATTTCTCGGGCATGCTGTCCTTTGGTTCCATTGTAATCTGTTGAAGATTTGGAAGAGCTGTTGCAGTAGGATTTGTTGTAGTAGGGACAAGAGATCCATTGTTCGACTCCTTCAACTCTGAAATTTGTTGTTGCAAATTGTTGAGAGCATTGTCAAGGTCTTGGGACTGATCAGCTTGTAGTTGGGCAGTAGAGGCACGAAGTTCTTGCATCTGGAGCTCAAGACTCTGCAATGTGGCGACCATTTCCGTAAATGTATCTTCCATCTTAACTAACTAAGGAACAAACTTTAGTCTCACCAAACTGTCAAGGACGAGAACATGACTGAAGACAAACAAGAGATAAGACTAGAGGTACAAGGCTAGACAAGAAGTCAAGGTCGGCGTGGCCGAATGCACGATGAGTAAATAGAAATCAAGACGATCTTTATAACAATGAACAAGAGTACAAGATATTGGAACACGACTTGAATATTGGAATGCTGGAAACTGGACTGGAGTATCAGGTACTGGAAACTGGGCTAGGGTACTAGGAACTAGACTGGAGTACTGGGAACTCGAAACAAGAGTAGCTTGAACTGGTGTTGGCGAGACTGAAGAGTGTCCAGTCTCACCTCCTATATATACTGGCTACTAAGAAGCTTCCCTAAGAAGCTTCCCCTATGGAGGTTGCTTGTTGGAGCAGTTTCCAAGATTAAACAAAGGTTTTTTGATGGAGAAGCTTCCTTAAACAAATGAGGTATCTTCATGGAGAAGTTTCCTCCAAATGAAGCTTCCTGAACAGTTTTTCAAGTTACTCTTGGTAAGTTGATAAACTCCCGATAACTTGGTAAGTAATGGTAAATCATGATAGATCATGATAAATCATGGTAAGTCATGGTAACTTCCGGTAACATGGTAATTTGATAACTTATGGTATTTACTCCTGGTAAGTTCCTCTAGACGATGTCTGTGACAACAAGTGATTTTCTTTCACCCAAGTGGGAACGAGCCCTAGCCCTTCCATTCTAGCTCTCTAAAGCTTGAAAACAAAAGCCCCAATAGGCTGAAGGCATGCTCCACACATGCCCCACTCTCACCATAAGAGAATCAGCTCCTTTGCTTCATTTCTTGCACCCACAAACCTGAAAATACAAACTTCAGCGGGCTGAAAGCATGCTCCACACATGCCCTACAAGGAAACCAGCCCTTCCTTCTTTTCTTGCACTCCCAAACCTGAAAGTACAAGCCTTCAACAGGCTGAAAACATGCTTCACACATGCATTGCCCTCACATAAGGGGAGTCAGCCCTTCCCTCTTCCTTGCTTGCCCTCCAAACTTGAAGATGGAAGCTTCAATGAACTGAATACATGCTCCACACATGCAACCTCTTCACGCAAGAGGTAGTTATATCAACCCCTTATCTTGGCTCTTTGGCTCCTTGATGCTCTCTAAGACAAGACTAAGCACTCCATAGCCTCTGCCAAGCTCCTGAAACCCTAAGGCTTACATTTCCAGCCACAAGACACTCCTCTTGTGGTGCAAGAGCTCTTCTTCCAAGCTCTGAAACCCTAGGTGCACATTCCATGGCCTTGTCGCACCTCTTAGCTCCTGTTCCAGCCTGCTCTTGCCATGATAAGAGCCATCTCAATGCTGAAGCTCGAGATTGAAACCCAATCTCAACATACTCCACAAAGTGCACTGATTTGCCCCAAGCCAAATCAGCCCTTTCGCTTGGTCTTGCAATCCTTCACACAATGAAAGCTCGCATTCCCAAGTCCAGTTCTCAGTTTTGCCACCAACGCCACTATAACCTGCTCTTGACTGGTCCTCTTCCCAATCGTGCTTGCTCATGCATGTACAAAATCTGAAACCATCAAGGTGCTCTGGAATTACCTGCAGCATGGTGCTTTCATCTCTGAAGCTGAAGATCGAATGCCAAGGTCTACCACCTTGTAACCCACATCACCTCTGCTTCTAACAACCAAGAGCTCCACGGTGCTCTTTGCATAACAACCTGGTTTCTCTCATTCTCAAGCAAAAACCACAAGTGCTACAACTAACTCGTATCTGGCACTCACAGATACGAGCTCATCTTTCTCGAGTGATAAAGAGGAAGAATACAAGCACAAGCTCGTGCGAGCTCACAAAGCCGAAGCATAAACTCATGCATATATAAACTCATCACTCAAATACAAATCAAGCCAAGTGCACCCCACGCCATAGGGAATCCACACTACGACGCCATAGCTAGGCGCGGTGAGGCTCAACTCGAGAGAGATGAGCCTCCCGCGCTTGCCGTGAAGATAACCACTCCAGGGCCTAAATCTGCCTTGACCCCTGGATTGACACTTGGGCCAATCCCAAATGTTAATATGTAAAAGCTAGCTATTTCCTAGCTAGTTTCACACTAGTGGTAAAATAAATTGACAAACCACTACGGCGTAGATGAGTAGTCAGAGATTGAAACACGCTTGCTAAGACCAAATTGACTCTCCCAAGAACGGCGAGCTCGCTTGTCCTCGTCTCGTCTCCTCCTCCTCTTCTCCTTCGTGCATCATTTGCTCAACGCCTCCATCCCACGCCCCTGCATATCCTGCTATCATCGCGTTCCATCCCTCAGCTATGTGGTGTGGCGCAGGAGACAAAAAGACGCCAAGTCCCAGCCCTCCTTTCTGTTCACGATTACACTAATGGGCAACCTTATTAGCAAAAATTTTAATTTTTTTAAACCTAATGGGCAACCTTATTTGCATTATATGTGCCTTCAAAATGACACGTGTAGTGATGTAGTCGTATAAATAGAGCTCTGAAACCATCTTCAGTCATGGAGTCATAAGATTCCATGAAACGTTGTCCACGTGTAGTCAAACATATCACACTAGTCATATAAACCATCCCTGTCATCATGGTCAACAATGTTTGACCAATGCTCCCTAACTTTCCGGAGTCATGTAGTGATATCCATTACTACAAAGTCATAAAACTAAAACTGTAATGCATTTCAGCGCTCTGTAGTCATGTACCTAGCGCAGTTTTTATGACTCCGCCAAACCCGTAGTCCTAAAAACGCTCATCTCTTGTAGTGAAAGGCCGCAAGACATTGATAACTTCTAGTCCCATTCGAGCATACAGGATTTCCAACTCTTGCTCAAAATCACCACATGTTAGTGGAGGGTTCTTGGCTGCCCGACGATTATAATCTTGACTCATTTTTGTAGCAATAGAGAATGCTGCAAACAAGACATCCGACAACAGCCAATATCCTCTAGTTTGATTTAAAATGCATTGCTTCACAACAGGTGTAAGAGTTTCAGTGACTGCCTTGGCAATGGCCCATGTTGAGCCACCAGGTACCCGAGATTGAAGTCGAGATGTCTGTCGACTGTAGCACAAGTTAATCGCTGTAGAATATTCCAAGGTCTCTTGGAAGAGCACCACCTTTGAGGCAAATCGCGTTTTGACAAGGGTTTTAAGCTTTCTTGGCCGCAATCCAACTTCCTTACAGGCAAGATCCCATTCATGTCTTCCCTTTCCTGATTTTTTAGTCCGTGTTATTGTCTTCTGCAAGGCACTTTGAGCATCCACAAGGCTAACTTCTTTCATTCCAGCACCCACTTTGCTCTCAGTTGTGGCGTATTGGCAAGCCTTTGACATGAGATGCCCAAAACAAACACCAACAAATGGTGATTGAAGTTCCAGAGGTGTGTAAGAGACAACTGATGTCAGAGCTTGAGCAAGAGTATTTAAGTTAGCCCCTTCATCCTTCACATACGAGATAATTTTGTCCGTAAGCTTGTACTCGGCCAAAAGCTTCTTAACCTGTTCCGCCAGTGCTGCGCCAGAAGTGTCTGGTGCCTCAAACAAACCTACAGTAACATGGCATGGAAGCCACTCCTCATTGATGAAGTTAATGACCAGGGCAAAAGTGTCAAATCTTGATCTGGACATCCACAAATCAAAAGTGGCCGTGGCTATGGCACATTGTGCAATGGATGGGAGTACGTAACACTCCATTGTTTTTGCTAGCATCGCCGGGATGTGCTCATGCACAAGCTGCTTGCGAGAAGGAAAGCGTACCTTATCACATTGCCATAAAACTAATCGCCGTAACCAACTACTCTCAACAACTGACATAGGCATGTAACCTTTGGCGATGAACAAAACCAGATCTTCTATGAAGTATAGCTGACCAGGATCGTTACATCTGTAAGGATGTTTGCTACCAAAGAACTCCGTAATGGCAGTGGGTGCAGCCGAGTTCCTTCTCTTCTTACATTTTTGGCGTCAACTTTGAGCCTCAGCTGCAGATCGTTTGTGCTCTTTATATCTTGTGAGTGCAACACCGTGTTCGTTACCCACATGTTTCTTCATACTCGTAATGCCATGAGAAGGATTGTATGCAATAATCCCTTTCCGATATCTGGTTCTGTTGCTCGAACTGGAAGGTGGGCTTGTAGGATGGCATAACACACATCGCATGATTTGACAAACTTGAACGTCCACGGCTGTTGCTGGGTCGTTGAGCACAAAAAACGCCCAAGCAGATGCAGATCTGTGATGTGGGTACCAAATTTTTTGGTTCTTCACAAGTTGTAAGAGGTGCACTTTCCAAATCGCTTCTTCCTCGGCAGCAAGCACCTCCGCCGCCATCTCCACTGTGTGCTCGCTCAAAGATTCGGTTGCCAACCTTATGTATGTCCCCTTATCTTCATCAGGTTCCGAAAAATCCTCATGCTCAACATGCAAGTAGTTGGGATCCATGATGAACGATCAAACCTTACCAAATCAAACCTATTCTGGAAGTATATAAGCTGGGTTAAACATATCGTTCAATTGACAACACACAGACAAAAACACAAGTTCAGTGCAACCGCCACAAACCCCGCCTACTAAATACCAACTACCAACACATTATGAACGAACACCGCCATTGCAATAATCAGTTGCAACAACCCTCCATAGCTTACTAAGAACCCTAAGTTTGCAGAATATCGATACCAGGCTAAGAAGACGAAGGTGAACGTGCATCGAGTATGAAGTCTGGTATTCCGAAAGTGCTACCAGACTGGTCTGGTCTCTTCCCGTATCTTACAAAATCTCATACCAGGGGTATATTAGTTTACATCTGAGTATCACAACTGTTTGAGACCAGCCTAGTCTGGTTCTTACCAGTGTTGATACCATTCTTGATACCAGGCTGGCCCCTATATACCAGACCAACACTGGTTACATCTGAAGTTGGGCGACGAATGACTAGACATATCAGTTGCAAATGAAATGGAGAACACCCGAACAAATGCAAAATACATATTAACAATGCCCATAATAATACAATTACGAAATTATAATCATTAAATACTTGATCTTTAAAATAACATTATGAAGATAAAAATTCTGATCCCAACCTTCAAGCATCTCACATATTGTGTCTCAATGAAACTTGAAATGTCATTCACTCATATCCGAATTGGTCCACATTTACCAATAGCTATAAATTCTCGTTCATTTGTTATTACGACAATCACGGCATGACAATTTTATACGACCAAACTACTAGAATACCATGAAACTCATATATGCAATGGCGCTGAATTCACATCAGCAACATTCAAGAAAAGCAATTCACATAGTTCCGATATCTAAACCCCCCAAAATGACTTTACAATCGTTTTTATCACATTTGCATTCGCAAGGTACCACGTCATTGCCCGACAACATTCATTGGAGATTTCAACATTGACATATTAAATACTTCAAAAAAAATGTACTAACGTCAAAACTACATGCATAATCATAAATTTCAATTAACATTCTCGGAACAGACAACTGATTATCAATCTCACTTAGATCATATTTGGACAAATGCAATAATATTTTCATGCAAATCCACTGAAGAGTAACTTATTCGACAGATCACAAACCAAATTATTTGACATTCAAACTTCCCGACTTTGTCAATCATTTTATGTTCCGTGATAATTCATTATAAACAATTACATCATACTTAAATACACAATATTTCGTGTTAAAATAGAGCATCACTTCATAATCACTTCAGAATTAAGATACATTATTATTAGCCATAGCGTCAGTAAGAATAATAGGGCCTCCGTGTATCTTACGCCTTGTTCATTTCCTAGTGACTACAATATCAGCACCATCATTAACTGTATCGTGAGGAGAAAATAACATCTTTAAAGGCAACTTCGCCAAGCACAAGGGACACTATCCAGAATATCACCCTCAACAGGTAGCAACATTTGAGGGCAGAATTGGCCACGGTGGCACTCAGTGCTCTATCCAACTAAACTACAAAAGTTATATATTCGTACCTACCGTAATACATGGGCGCGGCCATTCCAACACTTCTTCTGTCGAATATTTATTTTATTTTGAGAATTCCATTTCAATATGGAGTATTCCCAAAGATACTTTATTATCATTCACAAAAGTTATTTAATTTCACAAAATCAGTTTCCAAAATTTTAACAATATTTAAAATATTAAAATTTATGTCGAAATGGCCCCTACATTACGGTATATAATTTTAATACTTTGAGCCAAATTTCCTGAAATATTCTCATACGTACTACCAGTGTCACTCATTGGGTGTGGTGACCACATCAAGCATTAGTCAAGCCAATTGTTCCTAGTCCATGGGGCCCATTTCTTTTGATGAACCTACAAGTAATGTAATGCAAAATAAAATAAAACTCTTAGCTTTGCAAACCATTGCAAGGCCCCACCACCCCCTCACTAAATAAATTATCCCTCACTGTGTCAAACGTGAGCTTTTCCCCCAGACCCACTTGTTTTTTCTTTGTCGTCTCCCAGCTTTCCATGGAGATGGCAGGCAACAGGAGATGGTGGCGGGTGCACTGGCGAAGTATCTGACAGGAAACGTCAAGTACTCACATGGGGGGTTGACTTTGTGACCCGATTCACAATCCCAAGAGGACTAGGCAGGCATTATAAACATTCATGGTTCCTGCCTCCCACCAGGGCAGCTCGGATCTCTTGGCAGCCGCCATAGCCAACTGCTGCTCCAGCAGCTGGTACCTTCCCCCCTTGTGTTTTAAGAGGCCGCTCTTGCATGTGGGGATGCTATTCGCCGCTTCCAAGTTCTCCCTTTACAGTGTAGTTTCATTCTCTTTCAAGCTGTAGAGATTATCTTAATGTATTGCACATGTCACAGTCGGGCCTTCATGCAGTTTCTGACGGTGTGTGTCCCCTCTATTCTCGCTCGTTTGGCTGCAGGTGGAATTCCTAGTGGTGGTATATCACTCTGGAAGGATCAGCATTCTTGAGTCATCCAGCCGAAGCTTCAACACTGCGATTCTCACCATGGTACATGACTAGCTAGCTTGTTCGTTCGTTTTTTCGGCGATCATCATGCCCATCTAGCCCAATATTTCATGACATGTTGAAGACTAGTCCTGTGACTCCCTAGCCTGCTCACCCTCTCTCTAGGCCCCCGTTGTACCGCGTACTATGCTAGTGCATGAGGCGTTGACTCTTAGACAATTCCTTCATCAGTAGCTGTTTTTGAGCTGCTTGTGGAGAGCCGCCCTCCTCTCTTTCGAGTTTCATGCTTTCTCTTGATGTCAGCTTTCCGTGGACGTTATAAAGTATCATTTAATAGAGAGGTCTATATTATCTTCGGCATTCACCATTATGGAAAACCATTATAACTCACATCACCTTTTTCTTGCGATAGAAAAACTCAGTGCTCATCAACCGTGGTTCAATGATCTTTCTGGGCAGTCAAGACAACTTCCGACGGCGGTTCCAGGGGTCGAAAATTATGACCGTGAAGTTTCTTCAAGTGATGATAGGCGTGACAGGCACAGCACAGATTTATATGTGCGGGATGGCTCCCTGGACATTAAAGGCAGACCAGCGAATAAAACAATCTCAGGCCGATGGAAAGCTGTCTACTTCATTATGGGTTTGTACACAACGCTTCTGGGACTGTTGTAAGAAAGCTTAATTCAGGCGTGAAGCAGTCGTATCTCCTTGGATCACTGCCTTCCTAAACACGAGTGGGGTACACAATTTAATGGAGCTATGAATTCAAGATGATCAGTGGTAGAAATTGATCGTGTGATCCGTAAAATGGAAGTACTCGAGATGACAGAAGCATTCCACCTGAGAGAGGTCTTGATCTTATATAATGTCGCGCTGGCCAGAGGCTGTACCAAGTTAGATTTCTCTACTGTTCCATGCTGAAAGCTTGTTTTGATCACTTCGCAGGTCAGTTCACCATATTCAATGACTGTATACATATGCCCAACGTAGTTGTAACTAGGAAAGACGTTGAAGTCCTGAACATGCCGACTAGAGAATGGAAGATCATTGAACATGTTCGAGCTCATGTGTACATTGAAGGATCCTAGGTGTTTATTGAGTAGGACTTGCAGTGCATAGCACGATCGGTACAAACTACTTGATGCATCATGCTTGCCTTGGAATTTTTGTTACTGTCCTGGACGTTCTCATCGCAATGCGCACTTTGTTAGTAGTAACTTGACACAAAAGGAACACAGAGCTCTGCCAATGTTGGTTTAATTTGAACTACTTAGAAATTATTAGTCATGGTGACAATAATTTCAAGAGCATCAATGTGCACGCTTGACTTAACGTGCTCAAATATGTCAGCGGTTATGGAACTTACAGCTATATGCAGTGAAGGTCAGAGTGATGTGGTGTTGCTAACATTGTGCTGGATGACTTCTAAGCTCTAACTTATCAGATTGTCTACACCTTATTCATCTGTAAATCAATTTAATACCTACAGCGTACAGTTAATTTGAGCCGACAATGCAGTTTTAGAGAATCTTAAAAGACCTGTCAAAGAGAAAGCTGAAGCCATAATCTTGTCTTTGTGGTTTGTTCTTGACTCCTACTTGACAGCGGCTGAGTTAATGGAGAGATTGGCGTACTACGGAATTGAAGCAAATCTTGTCACGTATTTAGTGACTATTCTACATGAGGGTACTGAAGCAACGTCCACAAATGTATACAACTGGGCGGGTACAGCGTGGATATTGCCGTTGCTCGGAGGATTCATTGCAGATACGTACTTGGGCCGATTTTGGACCATCACGTTCTCTGCAGGCGTTTACCTCATGGTATGCAATCCTCATTGTAACATTCCTTCGAATTCAGGAAGGTTAGATTTTGCACGCGGCCTGTTTGAAGTTTCCCCAATACATTCCACTTTTCTCCATGTCCGTTGGCCCCTTGAACGCGGAGCCTTCGCCCATTCCCACCACTTCATCAGTATCTACTTTGGCCATTGCATCTTATTGTGGTGAGTTGCGGTGTTCCAGGGGCTGATTCTGTTGACACTGACAGTGTCATTACCCGACTTGAAGCCCCCTAAGTGTCCTACAACAGGATACTGCAAATCTGCATCAACTTTTCAGGTTGGCTTATTCTACTTGGCGCTGTATCTGATCTCGCTGGGGGTGGGTGGCGTGAAGCCCTGCATATCCGCATTTGGAGCAGACCAATTTGACGAGGAAGACTCCAATGAGAAACCTATGAAACGCACCTTCTTTAACGTCTGGTGGATCCCCATTACCATAGGTGGGATCATTGCCTTGACAGGGCTTGTGTATATTGAAGACAATGTTGGGTGGGGATGGGGCATTGGAATACCCACCGTTGGGTTCGTTGTGGGCATGGTTCTCTTCTTCTCTGGCAGTCCGTGGTACCGGAACAAGCGCCCCGAAGGCAGTCCTCTGACACAAGTGGCCCAGGTAGTGGTTGCTGCCTTCCGCAAGTATAAGGTCGTTGTTCCATCCGATCCAAGTCAGCTCCACGAAATTAATGAAAAGGGGAAGCGGAATCTTGCACACACCCCCGGACTCTCGTATGTACTTCGCCCACAGATGTTTTGTTTTCTCTCCTAGAGAACCCGCCTTCTCCACTGGGAAATCTTGCTTTCGCATACATACGCGATTCACAGAATCTAAATCTTATAACATCAAACAATGTCCAGTACCGGGCCATAGAAGGCTATCGTCAATTTCAGAGAACCATTCCTTACTGAGGAGAGGAAACGGTATGCGCTTTAAAATCCAGTCTTCTTGTGATAAATGTGGAAGGGCAAGAATGAAGTTTCCACTACTGCCGAAGGGTAGGCGAGGCCTCATTGAACCATACACATTTGAAATTTCAGATCCAAGTTTTGTCACTGATACTTGCGGGATGAGATACCTATTTTTGAGAGAGAGTGGGAGGCTTGTGCGCTTGGTGAGCATCTAGAAGGTTCTTAAGTACGCCGACGTTGCGCTTGTCGGGAGGTACTTCTGCAACTTCAGGAAGCTGTGCACTTAAAAGCTTCCTAGGTAACATCTTTGCCTTGCCTACATTTGGACCCTTGGACCGGCCGACGATGCTGGTTTTTGACCACTCCTATCCTTTACTAGAGCAGTAGAGGGGCTGCATTCCCATTCGCATTAAGCTCTTTCTCTCTGGCTCTTGCATATGCTATGTGTCTCTCTCTTAGCTTGCTTGAAGCTTGCATGCTACTGAACCTCTCGCAAGTTGAGTCTCGATGGTATAGGCTAAGCAAACTCAAGTGTGATGTGGTCGTGACCCACTCGTGGGGATGTAACGACTCCAGTTCAGATCACTGACCTAACGACGTTTTTGCAAGTTGCTGGTAGGTTCCTTGAGAAGGCAGCCACCCTGGAGGACTGGCAACTTGAGGAGAAGAAGGGAACTCCTCACGAAGCATCCAAGAGTATCAATCCATGGAGACTCTGCAGTGTTACGAGAGTAGAGGAGGTGAAACTGCTCGTGCGAGTAATGCCCATTTGGTTTACCACTTTAATGTTGCTAGTTATTACCGCCCAGCCGTCATCGTTCTTCCTACGACAGGGCCTCACCATGGATTTATCCATGGGACCGAACTTCAAGATCCCGGCGGCCTCCTTGGAAGTATTTGAATCGCTAACTGCCCTGGCCGCCATCCCTGCCTACGAGAAAATTTTCGTTCCATTGGCACGCAAGTACACAGGGAATGAACGGGGCCTCTCAATGCTGCAGAGAATTGGAACTGGACTTGTGATCTCTATTCTTGGGGTGATGACTGCAGCTCTTGTAGAAATGAGACGTTTGAAGGTCATCAAAGATCACGGTTTTCAGGACCAGCACAATCTGCCGGTCCCTATGAGCGTTTTCTGGCTCGTCCCACAATACAGTATTGGGGGTCTCTCCCAGGTCTTTGGTTACATTGGGCAGCTCGAATTCTTCTACGACCAGGCCCCTGATGGCATGCAGAGCATAGGAACAGCTCTCTTCACATCCAACACAGGGGTTGCCCATTTCTTATGCACCGCCCTCGTGAAAGTTCTTGTCCGTGCTACAAGTCGTGGTGGGCACCAGAGCTGGATTGTAAACAACGTGAATAGGTGCCGCCTCGACAAATACTACTGGCTCTTGGCGACGATGAGTGCTGTGAACTTGTGCGTTTTCCTGACGGTTGCAAAGTGGTACACTTACAAGAAGCCAGTGATCTCTCCTCAGAGCAACTCTGACAGAGTGATGCCGGAGCCTTCTGAATCTACCGTGTGAAACATATATGCTGCTTCTATCGAGCCTACCTAATCCCATCCATAGACAGCAGGAGAAATTGAAGTGCGGCAGCTGCCTGGAAGGCAGTAGGGCCATTCAAGATCATCCGGCAATCTTGTCGGAGTGGCTTAGGAGGAAGAGAGGAAGAGATGTCAAGCAGAGTTCACACTTCACACCTTCACCACAGGCAAGACGAGGTTGACTGAAAAGCTTGAAGACACCCAGATTTCCCTAGGAATGTCAAGGCATCTTGCAAGACAACATGGTACCTGCCCCCACCACTCTGTAACGAAGACGGCTCTGGTGTATCACTTTTCTGGATGTAAATAGATAGGTAAATAGACTACCTCTACTACATAGAGGTAAAAAAAAAGTTAAGAGAATTCTTTTTGCTACTTGAGTGTTTTATATTTTCGCTTCTTGAAGTCAATCTTGGACTTAAGAAGAAAAAAATGGTGTACTCCGGGGTTTTACTTTTTTCCCCTTCAAATAATCTTAATAAATTTTCCAGGGCACCATCCCCTGTTCTCAAAAAACAAACACTGCAACAATTGGGAGGAAGCCAAGAGAGACTAATATTGTGGCTGAATCCCCGAGATAAAAAGAAGAGCTGCTTCCCTTGTTGTGGTGGTAAGGTAACCCATTACCCCCCTTAAACCGTCACCTCTAAATTCCAACATCAAAGTGTTGCAAATATGTCCTAGGGTTCACGATGTCCTAGGGTTCACAGAGAACACATGTTTAGACTGCATTGGATGAAGAACCATAGATGGATGATTTGATTGGTGAATCTGCTGACAGGAATGGGTGAGTCTGCTAGACGCCAATAGGTGAGTCTACTTCTAACTACGTAAAAATTCATAACTGATTCGTGACTAATTCATAACTCAAGAAATAACTTGAGATGGGTTCCAAATTCCATTGCCCATACAGGAAAAATAATGCCTCATAAGAACTTTTTTTTTCCCCGGTTTTCTAGGCCTATCTCTTATCCAGCGGTTTTGGGTGAGGTTACGTTACCACCTTTGGGTGATAATTTGGATTTGTGGTAAACCCACAGCCATAGACTACAAAACTTTGGTGGTAAGTGTGTAGCCTTGCAGAGTCCACAATCTCCCCACTCCAATGGGCACTAAAATCTGGATTGATCATGCGGCAGCAGGATCACTTAGTTTTAGTGCATGTCATAATTGAAAGAGTCCGTGTCAAAACTAATCTACTGCTGATCCATTTCCCAGCAGCCAGTTATTGAACCAACCCTCCCTGAACGTGGAGATGTGACATGGCATAATCACAACACAATGCCTTCAGTGTAGTACCTGCTGTAAGTACTTCGAAACTTGCGATATTTACAAGATATTGCTCTTGATATCTGTTTTCAGCAAGAACTGACTGGACAAGCAAGTCCTGAATCAATTGTACACCATGTACTTCGGAGTAGCACTAAACTTTTGATATCCTTTGATCACTTTATTCACCCCCTCCAGAAAGTCCTTCTCTGTCACAGTCTTCCGCCGAGCACGGATAGCATACATGCCAGCCTCTGTGCAGACACTCCTTATATCAGCACCTGCCACGAAACCATTTATCATACCCTTCAGCATCTCTGTCTCTCTGGCTCTCTCTCGCGTTCATGCAACAAGGCTAAGGAAAACAAAGTCTTCTGAGTACATTCTCTTGCGTATCATGCAAAAAGCGATACAAGGGGGGACTACCATCTGCAGTGCATGGCAAGTCACAAGTTCAGGGCAAGCAGCTAGGAGCAGTAACAGTCAAAAGTTCACAGCAAGCAGCTCTCTCTGCCGTAACTGTCAGTGGGTACATATGTCTCCTCAGCCTCAAGCATCAAATTTAAGTCAGCGAGCTTTTACGTTTTGGAGCCCCCTCTAATCCTGCACCCCCTGTTCCTGTTTCTGCTCCATCCAGACTGGACTAGGGCTCTATCGACACCATCGGATTGATGTACATCCTTGAAGGTCCCTCTCTTTGGGCCTCCCATGAGCATCATACAGATCTCAGCCTGTGGAAAAAGGAGCCACAACCCAGACCCTCAAAACCTGTGTATTATTTCGTAAATGCAACATAATGAGCTTGAGGCAAGGATGGAACCTGTGGAATTGGGGCACAGACGAGCAAGCAACTCAAAGCGAATGCCATTCTCAACATTCATGGTGCGTGTATGGATCTTGAAAATTTGGGTCCGACTTTCCAGGTCAGGCAGCCCAAACTCCACCTTTCGGTCCAACCGCCCAGGTCGCAAAAGTGCTGGGTCTAGCGTGTCTGGTCTGCACATTCTCATAGTGCATTCCAAGCTAAGCAAAGGTGCAGCCCTATTCTGTTGACCCTCCCGTCCTATGTGTCTCTAACAAAGCTTGTGGTGGAGGGGTGTGATGTTGCAAATTACTTCATGTCAAAATAATCATACATGCAAGCCTGCACACATATGTACATAAAATTTGTTACTGCCAGAATCTATGCATGCAGACAACCCCAGGGAGTCCTCAGGGCAGGAAGACAAACAGACCACCACACACCTGTTGGTGGCCATCAACACTTTGATGTTGCCACGGGCGTCAAAGCCGTCAAGTTGGTTCACAATCTCAAGCATTGTGCGTTGCACTTCATTATCACCCCCCACTCCATCATCAAATCGAGCTCCTCCTATTGCATCCACCTCGTCTATGAACACAATGCATGCCTTCTTTGACCGTGCCATCTGATCACCCAAGACAAATTCTAGAGCTTAGTGACCCAGGAGAGAGTCGTAGCTTATCCTGAATTGCTTGGGCATCCAGATAGTGGTTGAACAAACCTGTGTAGCATACAGGAACTTACCTGGAAAATTTCGCGGACCATACGAGCCCCCTCTCCCACATATTTCTGAACAAGCTCGCTCCCAATGACACGAATGAAGCAAGCATCAGTCCGATTGGCAACTGCACGTGCTAATAGGGTCTTCCCAGTGCCAGGGGGTCCATACAATAGCACTCCCTTGGGGGGGTCAATCCCTAGCTTCACAAACTTCTCTGGGTATAGCATAGGCAACTCTACCACCTGCATCACAAACATCCAAGTACACAGGTCAGCAAACAAAACCACTTCAAATCCAGAACCTTCTCCTTCCAAAGTCTTCTCCTTTTAAGAACTAGGTAATTGCTGCAAGGAGCAATGCTGGCGAAACCATGAGGGGAAACACTTGGCAAAACTCCTCCAGATTAGCTAAACCTCCTCTCATCCATTAAGGTTCATAAAGCGCAGAGTAGACATCAGGTTAACTACATCTAGGCAAGTTTCAATTCGAAGTTCTGGAATACCTCCTTCAAGGATTCTTTCAGTTATCAGGATGGCACGGTCCCTATTTCTCATGTTATGTCCAGCTGACCACAGATTAACCAATCCCAGACGTTATACCAGTTGACATGCACTCAGATCAAACCTCCTCTGTGATGTGCAAAAGTCGCTGGCCAAGGGATATCTGTCATATGCAGACCTAACCACATTTAAAAACCCACTATTGCCACACCCAGGAGCTGTATCTAATGTCCACAATAAGGGCCCACAGCAGTTCAACAGCTCACCATTGAGTGATGATTGACTAACCTTCCAACCAATAATTCATACTCTAGTAAAGTCCCTGTATCCAGCAATTGTTGCATGAACATCATCACTTCCTGTTGTATCAATATTTGTATTAAGACAATTTCTACTCAGGCAATTTCGGAGAATACATCTTTTTAGAATGACCAACTGTGTAAGCTTGTTTGAGTCTCACCTCACGCATCTTCTCGATCTGTTCTTTGCAGCCCCCAATGTCACTGTAGGTAATATCGGGCTTCTCTTCCACTGTCATCATTGTGACACTGGGATCAATCTTGGGCGGTAGTGGAATCTGGATTTGATACTTGTTCCGGTCCACCCTGCAATAAAACACCCATTTGCCAACTCCACTGGGTCAGCATACCCAAACATCTACCAAAACAAATCATTTCAAAGAGAGGTCCATCTAAACCCTCCCAAATAAGTTGCCATCAAAATCTAGAAACAATTAAACGGCAATCCTTGCATGACAACTGTTGTGATATTTTCTGCGAGGTCCAAATTGTGTGAGTTGTAGCAATCCATGATCCAGACTGTGAACCACCGGTAAGGAGATTGAAAGTATGGCCACACAAGGGCAGATGAGCGATAAAAAATGTCTCAAATCACAAGATTGTAATTATGTCACACTGAGCTGAGTGATAAAAGGAGAGATGAAGAGAGAGACCCAACACGCATGCCCTCCTCAATATCTGTTGGAGACACCTTCTCACCCAATCCAACCACAAACTGCAATGAAACAAAAGCAAGAGGATGTTAGCAGCCTGGCTGCTCATGGTGGAAGGTGCTTGCCTTCCAAGAACAGTTCTACCCCATTCAAGTAGAAGTCTCCAAAGCTAGGAATGCAAGTTACATTCAACTAAATACATAAACAAACCTATGATCACCATGTACATCCTAAAAACTGCTGTAGAGAGGGCACAGCCATTGTTCACTCCTGGCATACCTTTGCAATTTGCTTGACATTTATCACATACTTGGCGTCATCACCACCTGGATTGATGATCTTTGTGCACCGAGCAACCTGAATATTAGAATTACCAATTGGTCATCATTAACAATTGGGGTGACTTTTACTCATGACCCTTAGAGACACTAAGAACCACATCAACCTTTTATAAGCGAAGTACTGCATTGTATGGTAACAATCCGTCTAAGATTTTGAATCACAGGATGTTCTTGAAAGGCTTAGGCACACAGTAAATTACAAGTAATATGTAAGATGGATGGTCACAAGCTCCTTAAACATGACAAACAAACAGGTGACAATCTGTATGTAAAGGGCAACTGCCAAGCAAGGGCCATATTTTCGTCAAGGTTCACTGCGGTGTATCCGTGACACATACATTATGTTGCATAAAGCTGTGAATTCACATATTAAAATAATGAGTGGGGTCGCTATGCAGCTTCGCTGATTCTGTAGAACTGACTTAAGAAAAAAGTAATACCTCTCGTAAACTTCATTGTATTACCTCCTCCATGTTGAGAGAACTTGCCAGGGTCAAAGCATAACCAGCAAGCATAAACAGATCTAACCCTCCAAATGAAGTGTGATATCCATTTTCCAAAGGTCTCCAGCACAAGGACTCATGTATTTAAGGTTTTATAATACAGTGGCTGTAAATCGTCAGACGCATCTCCTGATATGCTGTCAGCAGGCCAAAATACAGCAAACCAGCAAACCAGTGACGTGTTGTGAAATTTCCTACCTGCAATGGTTGCTCCTCCTGCATCATCTGCTTGTCAGAAACCAGATCCCACTGACTTGGCACAGCAAGCCCAGTGTCTGACTCCTTGATGCCTGCTCAAGTCCTACCAGTACAGTAAAATTAGCAATAACAGCAGTCATCTGCCTCTCACTGTCCCTACTCTTCAGAGCACTGCAGATTTATTAGCCCAAGTATAGCTAATTCCAAACCCCCACTTAACCTCGTGGCATGGATCCATCTCTGGATTTCCGGTGCGTCTGTACTACGCTCACCAAAATGTGGTGCAAGAGGAACATTTGACAACACGCGGTGCACACAAGCTCCAGCGAGGAAAACATACCGCACAAATCATTGACTCTCTTGGCCATCTCTTTGATGTCCTTCTGCACTTTCTTGATAGGGTCAGCATATGGACCCAATCCCTGCCCCAATCCACGACACGATAAGAAAGAGATATTAAAAAACACCTTAAAAGACCCATCTATGAGTAATCGCACTACGGTACTGCACATAAGGAGGCCTTGCTATCAGGCTACCAGAAGGAGTTGTCCCCTGGAAAAATCCAAATCAAAGCGACACCAATAGACCAAGATATGGGGGAGACCGAACACGACACGACCCTAGAAGGGTCCAGACGAGAAAAACCCACATAAGTTTTGAGCAGAGCAATATCATCTTCATCCAGAGGCGGAGGAGTCTTCTCCTTGGCCAGATCGTCTTCAACACCCCCCATCTTGCTCTTGCAGGATCGTCTCGCTCGCTTCCACTAGCTTCCTTGTCGCTACCTTCTCTCGTCTGCCGTCGACTGATGCACACTACAGTACCTAAAGGGAAGGGGACAAGTTCCCAATGTCATTTGTGATAAGGAACACGTTCTCAGCTGGCGGTAGGGAGGCCGGCGAAGAGGACGACCAAGCAGGAGCCATGGTCAGCTATGGCGCTTACGCCGCCTCCTCTCTGCCCCTTGGAGCTACGAGTTCATCGCTCTCTCTCATGTCCCTTGTCCCTTGAAATTCTCTACCTCTCTAAGTCCAATTTGAAGTCTTCGAAACTATCGAGGCTGATTACAGTTCGGATTGCACATGGGAGAGTGTTTTGCTCCCGAGTTGATGTGCTGGCCACATCAAGGAGAAAGTTTTGTGTAAGTGCAAGCTGGGGCGATGGATGTAGAGAGCCAGGGAAGGGAGGAATTTCCCTTGCAGAGTATGTCGAGATTGCAGCGGATGGCACCAAATTTTTGCAGGTCATGGCCTCATCCTTGCACAACGTGGACCACGGTAATTCTTGTGATTGATGCTCTGTGTATGTTAATATACCAATTGCAGGATCCAATATAGTGGTAAGCATGGCCAGTATAACAGAAACGTGCTTTCACACGCACATATAATTTTGTGAAGTCAGGTTTACGTGACTGTGAGTATCAAATCAGAAGAAATCCAGACACTTCTGTTCGGAATCGTGTTGTATCACATTGCAAAGTTTTGTTTAATTAAGGCACAAGTAACTATATCTTAGCAGGGGAAAGCAAGGCAGCGTCCTGGTATCCGGGGTGAGATCCGTCGTTGAACGTTGCATGTTTCTTATGGGTTATGTCAACAGAAAGCAATAGTGATCTAGATCTCTTTTCTGGTGAATTTATAGAAGAGATCTGATCTCCGTCTGTAGTCCGGTCAAGAGCGAATTTAGAGAGAGGAGGAAAGGGGGCCGACAGGGGCGTGCCCTCAGAACTCAATCTTCACTTCTATATGAAATTAGGGACATGTATGCAGTTTACTGCCATATGAATGGTGCATGGATGTGTTATGCAGGGTCAATCATGGGTTTAACATGTGTTCCAATCACCAGAGTTTCCTCTGCTGCCAGCAGCTTGGAATTTCCTCTTTTTCTTAATGGACTCTCTGCCATGCCAATCAAGATTGCAGTTGAAAAGGGTGGCCTTCCAAATGGTGCTTGCTCTTATGGCTGCAACTCAGGCTCTTTTCCTCCACTTTGATTAGGTGTGAGGTTGAGGGGTTAATACAGAACTTATCTTGTGTTTTCTGGCAATGTGTTTGTTAAGGTGTTAGCAGGATCAATTAGTATGCTCTATTACATGCTTGATGCACTAATGTGAGGGATACAAATTCCAGAAGACTGGATGTTGATAGCTGGACTGACACACAACAGATGCAAACACAAACATGCACATACATAGACATACATAGACACGGCAAATGCTTGCATAATAGAAGCCTGCAAGTGCTCTCAAGACTGATGGCATGGCACAAGCATGGGTGCAGCATTGGAGGAGCTTGGCAATCTCAAAGATCTTGATCTTGAAAAGATATATGTCTATTCATTGGACAACGAGACAACTGGTGGGGAGTTCCTTGTGCTTGATGAAAGAAAAGGGGAGAGACTGAAGGTGGCTTCTACATTTCCTCAGGTAACCATCAATTGGTGGCCACATCTATTCTAATTTGGACTGACTGTAAATCTGGGAGTCTAAGTACCACCAGGTAGCTTGATAATTCTTCAAAAACGTTTTCTGAAACTTTCTCGTAAGGCTGTAGGGTCACGGGAACGTTTGTTGTCATGTGCTTACCGTTGTCAGTTCTCTGTAGGCGATTGCAGTTGCACTACGATATCAGCTGCCTTTCTTCTTAAATCGAGACGCCTTGTCAGCAGCTAATGCCGACTTTGTCAACCGCATGCTTATCAACCCAAAGGGTGAGAATATCAGACTTCAGTCCAGGGTGAAGCCCTTCCAGTAGTGAATTGTGTTTTCTTAGCATTTGGTTGGTGATGTTGGAAATTGGCTTCCCCATCTGTGAGAATTGGTATCAATTTTCTAGAGGTCAACTGTTCTTTATCAGTACAGAAGTTTGTTTGAGCAAACACATATAGCTTGACCAGTTATTCAGACCAGAAATCTTCTTAGGAGGCTTTCAACAGTTTGTAGAAGCTGAATTTCTTATCTCTAAATGCAGTTGAGTTTTGTGTCCTACGTGTGCTGCTGCATTGACATGATACAAGGGATACAAGAATCCTGAAAGGACCACTTCAGGATGGGGTCAAAGAATTCTATTACTTTTGGTGTCTACTTAAAGTGGCCTTTAATTGCCGGCAGCACGTGAACAAGATGGTGATGTGGAGTGGCTGGGGGAGCTGTCAAATCGAATGAACTCAATCACTGTACATCAGTCAGAACTGCAGAAAACCCTAGCACGTGCAGTAGAAACTGAACAGGTCAGGAAAGTTTGAGCAAATTTTGCTTGTTCCGTTTTTCCGTTTTTGTGTCCTAGAGAACTGTCTTTTGCTTCAGCTAAAATGGATCCAGAGTCTGTGATGGCAAGGCCTTACTCCCTCCTGGCAATATGTCAAATATAGATGGGCATAAAATAAACACTTTGTTGCTGATTTTGCATTCAGCTTCATTAAATTGCCAACTAGAGCAAGCACATGTGGTGGCCTCGCACCCAATCATTAGGGCTTCTTAAGCAGCTTGAACGGAGACTGATTGGTGGGATCTTTAAATGTGCAGTATGAGGAGGCAGCAAGGAGAAAGCATGAACTGATGTTGTATGACAAACAAATAGATACGGAGCTGTTGCATATTTTGCAGCGTCTAAAAGCCCTTTACCTAGAACGAATGAGCATCTTCTTCAAGCTATAGCTCCTTGAACTTGCAGGTGGCCAACTCGATCCATATTTGCAAGGCAGCAGGCTACTAAGGGTAGAGTGCCCACAAGTTTAAGAGTGCCCCCACTCTTAAGTTGGGGTTGAGATTTGCAGCAAGCCACTGTCAAAGCATATATGATATCCTTGGTGTTCTGCTGGTGCCATGTGCTTACTTCAACATACCAGCAGGTTAGATCCTTTTCCTTTATCACTACCTGGTGTGACATGGGCTGTTATCAAGCCAAAGTAGGAGTCTCTGCAAACCTTCATCAAAGTCCAATAGTGAAGGTGTCCATTCTGGGTCCCAAAGAAATTCCAGGAAATTTCTTCAAGGTCTTAAACTGCAACTGCATAAGGGTATCCTAAGATGACTTGAAACGTCAATACAGGTGATTCTCAAAGCTTCCCAAAGATAAGCACTGGAGTGAAAGCACAGAGACGACATCCAACCCTTAAGGGGCTCCACTTCACCCACTTTCAAGGGCTGGGTCCTGCAGGGTGTTGGGGCCGCACAACTTCTCAAGCTGAGGACTGGTTGCTGAGATTGGTGGTGGACATATAGTGCCCAGAACAGTGCAACACCGCTTCACAGCTGATGACATTTCTGACATCACGTCCATGGCGAAGCCACCATTGCAGCAACCCTATTCAGAGCAGGGCAGGGCGACCTTGATACTACTCCTGCTCTTTCTAAACCCTGGAGGTTGATATGAGCAATAGCAAAAGGGACTATTTAAAATAGTTTGCTGAATTGAAGAATGAACTTCAGCTTCCGTCAAGCTCACTCCAAGCTGGTTTGCCTGGATGCTCACTTTTGCTCAACCCTTGTGTAGAGGTGAAGTCCTTGCCCTGTGGAGCTTCTATATTACTGCATTCGTGGGCTGAGGACTTGCTAGCTATAGGCCCCATGTTCTCCAGCAAATTGCTCTGCTCACTATTGATCTTAAAGTGACCAGCCTCAGCCTCTTTCTTTCTCTGGGGAATCACCCTTGAAAGAGCCTTTCCCCACTCCCCGAGCTCTGAATAGAGCAAGAGGATTTCGACGACCTGGTTTACTGTCAGCACCTGCAAGAAGGGCATTGCGTGAAGTGGGAGGGGGAAAGCTCACAGGTACCAGTAATTGCCAACAAACAGCTCCCAAAGGCTGTCAAACTTGGCAACTTTTTCACAACATTGGCATTTACTTGAAAGATCAGAGGGAAGACAGAAATTCGTACCTGGGAAGTTAACATCTTCAAATGTTCTCCAATTGGGAGCTTCATATGAGCAATTCCATGCATCTCAGCTTTTTCCAGGGATGCTCTTCTCCACTGGTTTCGATCAACCAACCCACCCACTATGTAGATCTTGGTTGGATCCATCGTGCTTAGCAAATTTTCTGAATCTGGTGTTAAGTACACAAGGTCCGTCTTTCTTGCGGCAAACACCTCCCACCAGCATCCCACTTCCTTGCTAAGTAGCCATTGATTGGACCCTGAAACCTCGTCAAGTTTCTTCTGAATAACGCCTGTGCAGCCCGTTAGCCAGAGGTGGCATGGCGAGGCTGCTCTTGCATTTGCCCCATATGACAATTTCACCTGTTGCAGTGCTATTAATTTGTCAGTTTAAAAGGCGACCACTTTTGAGGTTGGCTGTGTGTGTGGGGGCCTGTGTCCCTCCTTGGGCTGGCCGCTAGAGTGTGAATGACCATGCAATTGCCGTCTATGTGTAAGCATCTCTGTTAGGTAGAGGGAAGTGCTCTATACTTTGACTCTGGATTTCATACCTATGTCACTCCTCTCACTCACTAGCTCACACACCCAATCTATCATACACAAAGATTCTGGAATAGAAAAGTTCTGCCATTTTCCTTACCTCCCCATCCTCTCCCCCAATTTACACCAAACTCTTTCCTAGTTTCGTACTTGTTGCATCAAGCTGTTGAGCTGCTTGGATGCCATCAATTCACAGAACTCCATATCTATCACGATACTTCTCTGGCCCGACTGCATAGCCTCCTGGAGCTTGTGTCTCCGGACATTCCGTGCCTCCTTGTGGGCATTTGAAGCCTCCCTGACAGTCTGTCTGATTGCCTCCAATTCTTTCTCAGAAAGATTGGCAAGCTTGAATTGCCACTCTTGTTGCTTCTTTACAAATTGCTGCAGTTTCCTCTCCTTCTCCAGAGCTTTTCTTTGGAACTTATTCTCCATGTGCCTCTTCCTCTTCAATTCATGTTTCAAAGCTGATTTTGAAAGAGGTCTGGAAAGACAAACATGGAATGTCCTAAAAGGATAAGAATATACATATAAATATATATACGTGAGAGCCTAGAAAACTGCGAACTCAATTTTCATTCCCTACCTTCACACCAAATCGAAAGCTCAGAAAACGTCTTGACAAATGGCTTTTGACCCTACTTCCCATTCATGAACTTCACACTGCATCTACAAATAGAGAATTGCGTAATCTGAAATAGAGTGTCTGAAAACCGATTTTTTGAGATTTTGAATCTACAAAACTTCAGGAGAATATTCTATTGTTCACCTCCTTTCTGCATCCTCGAGAGCCAATCCGACCACCATCCCCTCGTCGCTAGCATTGTTCTCCACTTTTTCCACTTCCCCAGACGCACTAGATGGCTCATGACGGTAAGACATCATCTGCCAAGAGGAATAGGAACAAACTCCTGGGTAACATGTTAGCATTTTGCATCCTTCTACTGCTTTAAAGAGTAGAACAACAGACCCATTTCTCTCCCTGCACCCAGACTCTATTGCACGATTATAAGTACTGGACTTGGTCTCCCAGGAATCTGGAGACTTCAATCTTAGGTCGCAATCCCACCTTCTACGTTTTCCTCCACCAAATAACCTAGACGTTCGTATCTCTCTCGTCCCATGAGTTCTGTGCAGAATGCATCCCACATACTGTGCAAGACCTGCTCTCAGCGCCCCACCCATCTGTGCCTCCCTGTTCGAAAATTCTTCAGATTTTCGAAGTTTGGCCCACCCAATTCATGATGGCCATGGCGTGAACTGTGCTGCAGAGGTGACCGGTCACCCAGTGACGGTGACGCTGACAAAGAACGAACGAATACATCTTTGAACCGAAGGAAGTGAGTGAACGAACGGATTTTTAAAATGTGTGGGACCCTAAAATAGTGCTGGGTTAACACTCCTCTTTCTTGCTCTCTTCAAGCAATCTGCAGCAGAGCAAAGTTGCCAGTTGTTTTGACGAAGAGAATTGGGCGCATCCAGTGCATATATGTGAGCAAACGAGAGAAGGAGAGAAGGATTTTTCCAGTGGGAGTAGGTGTTGTTGTTGTTGAGATAGGGGAACCACCAGATCGGAGGGAATGGTGAGGGAGAGAAAGAAGGAGAGAGAGAGGAGAGGAGAAGACGATGTTGCAATGGCAGTGGAGGCGCGAAAGCATGTGTGGATGGGTGCGATACCCTTGCACCTGGATCTCCACCCTTCGGAAGTCACCACGCTACCTGGCCCATCTCCCTTTCTGGTATTTATTTTCCAATTCTTTAGTCGCTTTTGGTCGCATCAGTTGTCTTTTTCTCCCCACCCCAACTCCCTTCTTCTTCTTATCATCCCACAGAAACTAATCCATGTGGCCCTCTCATTTCTTTTTCCTTCTCTGTTCCTTACTCGCAAGCAGCTGCATCAAGCCATTTCAGGGCCAGATTACTTATCATGTAAACCGGATGCTACTTCTATTGACATGATCCGCTTCCAATTTGCTGGTTGAATTTCTTTACATCATTTGACCAACATATGGTTAGGGTTGAGAAATTTTGTGATCTTCAGAGAATGAATGAAGGGGGCATAAGCAAGAACAACACTCCATCACCACAACCCAACTTTCAAAATCTGGAGGCTGAGCCTAAGGTCCTGGCCCTGTTGCGGCCTAACTTTTGAGCTGCTCACACACAGCAGATTGATGCTTGTGTGAAGGGCTATGACCCTGAACTGATTGCGTATATCAAGGTACTCACACTACTGGAGTGAGCCCCTCATGAAGGTAGTGTCTATTCCCTATGTTTCCGTCCAAACTGGGCATGGGTCTATGGCCACAAGGCTACGGAAAACGTCTCATGAGTACAGTCTTTAATGTCAGGGCAGAGATTCTACCTTTGAACAATAAACTGATGCAGAGATGAAATGGAGATTTTCAATGCCTGATGTGTGAGCAGCCTGAAGACACACATAGCAGATTGATGTTTGTGTGAAGGTATTTCTAGAGGATATCTGGAAACTCGGATCACTTGTCTGCTTCAAGGTAAGTCATACTGCCGGTGTCAGCCCCTGACAAAGGTATTTCTGTCCCTTTGTGTTCCGCTCAAACTGGGCGCGGGGTCAAGGGCCACAAGGCTACGGAAACGTCGTCTTATGAGCACATTCTCTCTCTCTCTCTCTCTCTGTCACTTATATGCCACCTACAACCTGTCATCGCCAATGAACAAATCGTAGTAATTTGGACCAAATTGGACAGCAGAACCAATGCTAAAATTATCTGGTGGGCTTCCTCAGCATCTTTTCTCTCAGTATATCCATCCTAAAGGTTCTACTGGCCCACGTCCACTCAGGTGGTCCCTGAATAATATGACCTTGCAGTGATTGTCTCCCCTTCCAAGGCAGTGCTCAGGATATGCTGGAAATTTTGAGATTCCCGATAAATCAAACAACTACACCTCGTCAATTTCTTAAGTCATCCACCATGGCTGAAGACTTGAGGCCTGTTTCCAAACAGCTGATTACATGTCTAGATTTAAGTGATAGGTTTTCTCAAGGACTGAAACGTTTCTCACCCTGGGATGCAAAATGTGCACCTCTCGCCAACTTTTGCCCATAACTGAAAAATCGTCAAGATCGGTAAAATTTGAGCCTTGAATCATGCTCCTAACTACATCCCCTACCTTCACCTAAAATTTCACGGCATTTTGCCCTAGGTATTGGGATCTTATAACTTTTTAATGAGCAAGAAAGGAAGTTCGATAATATATTCGAACTTCCTAAGTGGTTAAGCTGATTCTGTCCAAATTCCATATAGACATGAGCCATGAGCCATGATGTTGGCACCATCTCCTATGTTTTCAGATTTTTTGGACAAGATATTGGTATCCGTACCATCTTCTAATATACCTGCTTGGGCATGGAAATCTTGTATAAGCTCAGTTTGAAGATAGTACTTTGTGGACCTTTCACACTTGCAGGGAAGTTACTATATCTGTGTTGGTCATCAAACTATGAGGTAACTTCCTTCAATTCACGATCATTATCACACAGTGTTAAAGGTGAGATTTAGGCTGGTAAATTTACCTTTTGATATTACGAGGGACATGCCTGTGTTATACATACCTTCCTACTTATCAGAGCAGGTGGTTTCTGTGACAGTAGGATTACGACCAAGCTAAGGTACCTGCCATAGGTTAAGCTACCCCTTATGTGCGTGTGGTGGACTGCAGATTATGGCTCCAAGGAATGGCTACCTGCCGCTGCTCGTCGATGCCATCCGCCCCCATTTTAAGGCTGTGCTGCCTCCTGGTTCTGATACTATCTGGTTTGATTATCGAGGCTTGCCTCTCAAATGGTATTTGTTAGTCTCTTCTTTCATTGTGCATCAATACGCTCACTTCTCTCTTTTGGGTACTCTTTTGGCCACATTTGCCTTGTCTGAGCTAGGGGCTAGAGCATGAGTGGAGGCAACCTCATTTTGCTAAAAGTTCTCTTGCACATTAGATAGGCCAAGCCCTGTAACTGGATAGGTTGGTTGTGTGTCAATGCTGTGGTATGTTTTGGTGGATTCATATACGCTAAAACAGTGGGGCTCCAGGAAGGTTAGTATCCCGTGGAGGGTGTCTCCTCATTGGTATCCCATAGACAACTCTGGCAGGGATCGGTCAAATTCCCTTCTCTCTCATCTATGTCTGAAGGTGTGGCGGTGCTGGAAAAACTGGGGTTCATGGGTGGCAGGCACATTCCAACAGGTGTGTTGTTTGATTTGTTGTGTGTGGAACCTGAGCGGCCATGGAACCTAACGGTATGTGTTTTGTGGTATAGATCAACATTCATTTCTGCCTGGTAGGTTCTGGCCTGGTATTATTATAGAGCTTCAGTTATAGGGTATCAGAGTCGACAAAGAAGGGGGGGGGGGGGGGGGGGTGTTGAAAGAGAGGCAGACTGGAAGACAGACACCAATGGTGCTTCTCTTGTCATAGCAGGTACACTTCCGAGCATTTCCATCAGATGTTTTGACTCTCTGTGAGGACGAGGCAGTCAAATGGAATTTCATCAATACTCTTAAAGAGGTGATACCTCAATCTCTCACCCTCTGTTGTTTATCTTCACGACCCTCTAATCTAACCAATCTAGCCACTTTATTACCACACGCCTGTGACACGCATACATGCAAATGATTAGTGATGTTTTTTGGTAAAGATAGGAAGTATTCATTTAATGTTCAGAGAGCACAAGCTATTGATTGAAAAGAACAAGTTTCCAAAGTCAAGGTTCGTTCTTAAAAAGATATCATTGTTCCACTCCTCCATTGATGGGTTGTCGACGGATACCTCTCATACAAATTAAACTGTTTGTTCTCCTACCATCTGTAGGAATCTAAGAACTGCATTTTGAAATGGGAACAGCGGGTGGCAGGCATCGTATGTGATGTATGGCAGCACAAAAAGTGTGATGAACATGTCACAGTCGGATCAGTCGGAGCTATGGCGCTGTGTGGTGAAAGGTACTTAGGCTCATTGGTGTGCCAGGCTTGAATGAAACAAATTATGTTACACCATGCAACTCTTGGCAGAGTTCGTCTTATGCATTGCCTGTGTATGTTCTTTCAATGTCATTAGAAGTCTTTATGAAGTGGCACAGTCAAGGTATTAGTTGTTAGTTCCTGATTGCTCTCAGTTGCGAAATCAGGTGGAAGATGCTGGTATACTTGGCTTTCAATAATTGGTGCATTACAGGTGATCTTGAAGGCTATGACCGAATTTCAGCACGCTTGAGACCTGCGTTTGGCTTTGGTGGGGGCTCTCTAGGAGGAACTGGCGGTTGGGGATATGCACAGAAGCGGAGCACAGGGGAAGGTGACTCCAGTGCCCTGTCAAGCAGAGCAGGTAAAGGGTAGAACAAGCCCTGCACTCTACTACTATGTGTGAGCAGGAGCTTTCCTGTCCTGTGCCTCAAATGTTGGCTGTTCACATGGCCATGGCTGTGTTGCATTTTGCTATTCCCGCTGCGCAGTTTTGTTTGGGATCTACTCGTGGTTCTTACAGTAATGGAGAGCCACACGTGATTATGAGAATCTGCTTATTTTTCCAAGTTGCCCGAGACAGCACATTGTGTCACGCTCATTTACTTGGCAGCTTGTTGTGAAGGTGAGGTCTTCCCTAGTTCTTACATCCATGCTCATTATCATGCAACTTGAGTGTCTTCGTAGAATAGCTGACAATTTGAGTCTGAAAAGATGACCGACGGTTTATACAGCATGCAAATGACGTGTTCAAATGGAGATGGCAACATGCAGGAAGTGAAGGTGGAAAGCCAGGAAGGATACCTATGCGGGTGTATGTAAGAACAGTAGAGCAGGATTTCGATGAGTTTTTTGATTTGCCACATGTGGCAAGTTGGGATGAGGTGGGATATATGACTCGGCCAGTTGATGTTCCCAAAGAGGAAGGTACCATTGCAACTGGGCTACTCTTAAGTTCAGTACTTGGATGGCTTTCAAGTTGTTAACTGTTCTTGCGAGAAGAGTACTAGTTTCCAAGACTTTAGTTTCCAAGATGGTCTGCTTTTGTTTTGTTCTCTATCTGTAAGATGAGGAGGTTATGACATTCTCCATTGTATGTTTGGAGGTACAACATTTGGCTTAGAGAAACCAACTCTGAGAGTACAACAATGAAAAATATTATAATGGATGTTTATGGTCTCTTCAGGTACTATGCTCACGTTGAGAGACGCTTTGCTGAAGGCAGTGCCACACCTCTTCTCTCCTCCATTGGCAGCAATTGGGGATGCAGCTTACAAGGCACCTACGATTGATAGTAAAAGCTGTGAAACTTATCCTTCTCAACTAGGTAGATCACCGCCGGACTTGAAAGCAGAAGGAACGGAAGCCTCAAGTGATGAAAGTACCATAGGACCCAAGGAAACGTTTGAAACTAGCAACCCTTCATCCCCTTCATTTGATAATAGGACACAGGTGCAGGTTGATATGCCAGAGCTTCAAATATCACCAAATCCGCAACAGGAGTCTCAGGAGGAAGATTCCCGGGCTCAGCCACACGATATTGAAGTCGAAGAGACTCCAGGATGTCTGACATATCCTGATCTTGGAAAGGCAGTTTCTGATGTGGCCACCAGTGAGATGGCAGGAGTTTTGGGCACCACAGGGGCAGCAGGGTTAGATGATTTCAAAGGAATCATTCGGATTCAGGGGATAGAAGCCAGTCTTGATTTGCCCTTGCAGTGGGTGGCAAGAAACTTGTCTGGGCCAGAGCACTTCATTCATTTAATTGTCATATGCACATGGGTAGCTCCAGTTCTGCATTCTGGAGCTGGGGATTGAATCTGTTGCGCATGTGGTATGCGGTCTGATGGATTGTATCGTAATTTTTTTTCCCTCTCTTATGGATTCCAGTGTCTCTTGCTGCACAGTAGTGTATCCTTCTCTCTGTTTGGAAATGAAGAGCAACGTCAACAAAAATTCTAAACAGGACAAATAAGACCTGGTGTTTATGACGGCTCCCACTTCTATTTGCAGTGCAGTGGATAATCTGAGTAAGAATTGGAGAGGGCATTCTGCTTTATCCGTGGAAAGGCGGAGTGAAGTCATCTTGGGGGACGAACCTGTCGGAACTGTAAAAATGTGGGATCTACTTCAACAACGCTCGTCGTTCCCTCACAAACGCAGCAGGTTTGTTTAGAATCCTACTGGGATAAGTATGGAGTAATCACCTGGTTGCAAATCATTCGTCTAAGCTTGTGGCAGAAGGCCAGCACGCCCCACCATACGTCCATGCACAGATCTAGGACTGAAAATACTTGAGTGAGCAGTGAATCCCAAGCCATTAAATGCCATTTACTGAGCACTCTTGTCTCGGTGTGCATTCAAGGCAGACTCCAAGGACATGAGTATCTCCCCAGCATTCAAGACGCCTCACTTAAACACTTCGTCCTGAGGGAAAGCAAAGCAAAGCAAAGCAAAGCAATGAAGGACACAGAGCGTTAAAGAAACAGTGCATTGATGGCGGCCCTTGACCGAGCGAGAACGACGAGCCCTGCAAGTTGGACCTCTTGCCCTAACCTAACCCAACCTGACTTGACCCAACCGCGGTCTCGTGGATGAAGCGCGCTTTCATCCACGGGCCGACGTCGGGCCGAAGCCGCACCTGCGACGCAGCCGGTAGAGTCACCGGATACAGGCGGTAGGAGGGAAGTGTGGCGGAGGCGCGGCCGGCGGCGGCGGGGAATGACCGGTGACTGCAGGTGGGTGGGACCCGCAGCGCGGGGTCCAGGAGTTTATGACCGGCTGAGTACGGTTACCGGTAGTCAACGATTCTGCGCCGTGTTCTCAGCTGACGGCTCGATCCGGTCTTCCCCGCCCCACAGCGTCTCCTTCGATAAGTAGAGTGTGCGCAGTGTTGGAGGTGACGACAGGGATGTTGGATCGACACACGTATGAGTGAAAAGCTTGCAATTGCGAATGGGACGCGGCCAGGACGAAAGATTGACTTGGGGTGGGGTCAAACTTGAAAGGTAGCCAGCAGAAATGAGCTGTGCTTCATTGCGACATGGAGCCCATGGCTTTTGATTATCTGACAGTTGGATCATTGAAACCGATGCATATTGTAGGTTATATCTTCGGGAAGGTTGACCTATGGGATTGCATTACAGTGGAAGGAGGGTATGGGCCCAATGGACTTTGAAACAATCAAACAATCCAGGGTGGCTGTAGAGTCTGGCAGAGAAGCTGGGCGTGAAAAGGAACCTGCTACTAGCCTAGTGTCCAGCCAGCGTCCTTTCTGAATCGGTTCTTGGAACTCAAATCCCCTAAGAGTTGCCTGATAATGTGGGTATTGTGGCCAGTACGTCTGTAAGAAAAGTCTGCAGGGTGTTTACAAGTTGGAGGGAACCTGGACAGTTGGTTTGAAGAGAGAATCCAAAGTAAGTAACACATGTAGGTGGGGTTATTAGTAGTGGGAAGCTGAGTGTGTGGGAGGGAGACACCTAGATTCATCGGTAAGAAGCTGATGATGTAGTGAATAATTTGGAGGAGGACAGAAAAGAAGTGTGCACTAATAGTAAAAGCAAAAAGTGGGGTAGTATGTGGCAGAGGGGCGGTGGTGGATGGGGTGTATCCAGTATGTAAAGGGCTGGCCAGGAAACGATTTGTACTTAGAGTTGGTGTGTGTCGTCTAATCATGAATGATATTATCACTGGATGAATGACGTTTGCTGAGCCTGGCCATGTTTGCAACAACATTAAACACCTGGACCTCCCGCCAGTCAATCAACAGAATGACTTGTTACAAGAGCTGCCACCTGCAAGTCGTATGCGATCTCTACCAACTGGTGAACCTCCAGCGAATGTTTAGCATCATACTCATTATTCTTCAACTTCTGTCACTAATTAGTGCATTTCCTCAAGATTGAGTTTTCCAAACACCCTTCCGGGTGTTTATTGTTTACTGTAGCGTAACATACCCAAATTTCTCAAATGAGGCCTAACTGTGCTAGTATGGAATGTTTACTCCAAGTAATGTGTTGCGTGGCTTGCTATTGTATAAAGCAAATTCTCAAAAGACATCCATATGTCGCGAGACAGATGATACGCTGCTTGTCTGGGAACACATTGAGAATCTGTTGATCAATCGGGAGCTGAGGCTATGTGAACAGCTCAACAGTTAGTGTACCTAGTCTTCATCGCCCTATTAAGGTATAAGGAATATACTGTGCAGGAGAGAAGAATGAATGTTTCACTCAGCAGAAGGGGAATGCCCCCAACCATCACTTCCCACATTTTGGTCTGTGCATTATTACCCGAACAAGTGTGCCAAGCACACTCACACCAGACCTTTTCAGCAGTTGAGAAGTTGCACACTTGTGGACTAATGATGGTAGGAATCATTTGGAAAATAGTAAAGACAGGACTTGCAGGTGGTCAGTCTTGGATGCTTAAAAACTAAGATGTGGTTATTGAAATATGAACCACAAACTTGAGGCTATATTTGGCACATATACATGCAAATTTGCAATATTTTGAAGGGCTACCTTCATTTGGCATGAACATGTCAGGCTCCCTTTGACCTCAAATGAAGCAGAATATCAAAACATATGTTGGCCCTGAACCCAAGGACAATGTCTATGCGTTGGGTTCTCCACCACATCTTAGACAAAGGACCGGATCCCTTCCTGTGACATTATCGCAGGTAATGATTCTCAATAGTTTTATATACAGGTGTACTTTGGGGGCCCAGGGAGAAGATTGGGCTCACGAACTCATAAGATGTGCAAGGTGATTCATTTTCCAGGTAGCAATCTGGATATAGAAATGGAGAAGTACATAACATTGTTGAAACCTAGTGGTTTTGATGGTGTCTCAGAGTAGCAAGCGTCTCTTACAGAGGTCGCAGCTATAATCTGTTCAAAGAGATCTGTGTGCTGGGGCCGTGGGAACGGAAGTTCCACAATTCACTCGCATACACATATTCAAATTTCAGTGCTTGACCTCCCTATCACTAGGAAAGTGGTGCTCAAAAGCAGCTTGAAGCTTTGTGATTGGCAACCTGAATGCAAGGAAAAGGGCAAAGGACGGGAGTAGGCGAAGGCCAAGGTGCCAAAGAGACGCCGAGTACGTAGCGCAGTGGGTTGGCGGCTTCCTCAAATATAGCGCAGCCATCAAACTGCGTATTTCGAGGACGACGATCACGCTTCAACCCGACTGGTCCAGGGAGCGGCAAATTGCAAGCCAAATTTGCTGCATCTAACTAACCCGCAGCGCGCCAATGCCTAACCCGAGGTATCCGGACCCACAAGCCCGCCGCTCCCTGTCAGAGCCGCCATCTCCGCTCCCTTCCTTGTGCCTGCCCCTCTCACCGAACGTGTTGCAGCTCTCGTAGGTACTTGTCTAGACATTGCCTTGTCGCTACTACTAGGTTTCCATTTAAAATGTCTTAGTAACCTCCTGCGGATCCAGACTAAAAGCAGAGAGCCTACCGTCTGCTGAAGGCTCAAATGAAACAACCCAGAGACGACGACTTCATTTCTTAGCCGGGTTATGATGATGGTCCACAGTCCACACTACCTTGGTCATCAGCTTCAGAGATTAGAACTCCAGACGTCTTCAACGCAGACACGAGTCCTGATATATATTGATCGTGAAAGAAGGTGGTGATAGCAAAATTAGTCCCCGAAATGGCGTACATGGCGGCGAGCATTTCGGCACATTGCGAGGCACTTGTGCAGCACCCCCCGCGATTGAATGCACAGCTCCTTTCTGGTAAATTTGTCGGAACCAAAAGAATCGCAGCACCTTGGCTCTTCACTTTGACTCGCACAAGGGGTGTCAGTTCACGCTCAGCTGCGGGCAGTGCTGCAACTTTTGTTTTTCGTTGCAGGAATCTCTGAGGTATTCTCTGAGCTCGCTCGAGTTGCGATGAGAAGCGGTCATTTTACTCAATGATTCCTGTTGGCTTGGTTGACAAAGAGGGAACACACACACCTGCAAACTGCAAACCCTGGAGGAAAATCATCTCATTCATCCATCTGCAAAGCATGTTGTGTAATTATGGCCAAAGCAAGGCTGTGTAAGCAAGCATACAAGTCTTCCAGTGACGTTCAAATACACACATGTACGTAGATGGCCATCATTACTTTCCTTCCTCACCGTCACTCTTCATGAGTCATACCCATTGAGATGCTGCCGCTAGCCGATCCATTCCTCAACACGAAATGGAATGATTTCTAGACTCTTCCGCCCGCCTTGGCGGCAGGGTATAAGCAGTGCAATGGATCGTGGAAAGGCCCAGTTGAACATTGTAGAGCGTGTACTCATTGACAGTTCCTCCCTGTTATAATAGCAGGATGGATCTCGCTTGTATGATTTGAAAGTACACGCAACATGTACAAGTGGTAATTACTGTCTATCACCTCATCCACGGACCGCTACTGTTAAAGTCAATACGTACCTGCCTGTACCAATGTTTTTTGTTCATTATGCCATCGACCCCACTAAGCGAGTGACTAAATACTTACGCTAATAGTTATAAATAGTTACCAAAGGAAGACCAGTGTCTGGGAACAAGAGTTTTTGCCAAGTCCCGAATTTTCCTGCACTGGAGGTAGTGAGCTCATAGTATAATAAGCTCTTAATCTTCGGATCACAGGAACCCATTTCCTAAACCAAGTTGCACGACCTTCATTCTGTGTTTATCATTCCATTCTACCTCCATTCATCATCAACATTCCAGGCACCGGCCATCGACTTCAACCCGGTGGACGAGAGCAGGCACCAAGAAGCAGGATTCAGGAAACGAGGGATTTTTTCTAGCGAGCGTTTCAAAACCTACGAAGTCATCCGGGCTAACATACGCCATTTTAATCAGATCCACAAACATCACTGCCGTGATTCATGCCTCTGACGAAGCTCTGCCAGTAACTCCATCCCCAGTGACGGCCCCCCGCCCGCTTACGTTGTTATCATCGGCTGCTGCAATAAATGAAAAGCCACAACCCCAGCACCAGACAAAATACACTACATAACTAGAATCGCCTTAATCCGGAATGACCCAACCATCCCACCGTCTCTTCCCCCCCCCATGATCTGCTTGCATGCCCAACACAAGTATTTTACTGCGCTCTCGTCGCTGGCGGGACTGCGGCGCCAATCCACAGTTCGCTGCCCAACTCCAACAAGTCGTAGCGTTCAAATCCCGTTGGATCTGAGCCGTCGCAAGGTGGATCGGCGGCTGCCGGATCCACATCGAAGCGGCCGCGGATCTTGGCCCAGCGTGGGCGCGTGCGGGCCCGCGCGCAGCGCCATGTGCGGGGGCCCCACCCGCGCCGTGGCCGGCACGTGGCCGTGCATGGCCCGGGTACATGCGCTCTGCAGAATGTCGGATGCGCGTCTGCCATGCCAGCGCCTGCTTTAGCCACCTTCGCGTCACTTCGCTTGTGTTTTGTTTGGTTCGCGTCTCGCCTCCGCTCCTCTCCATCTTATTCCCTCTTCTTCTGTGCCCGCAATACACGATCTCTTATTCGGCCTACAATACAATTTGCTTGCAACATGATAGTCTCGCCACTTCTACACACGATCTCTGACAATATATGGGGCTTGCTTCCTTTCAATAGGGACGGCGGAGGCACTTTCCAGCAGCGCATGGAATTAGCGAACAGCATCGGCTTTCCGAGGCCCAAAGAATTTTGGACACGATCTATTATAGTAATCGTTACGTTTCTAGTTTCTACTCTACACAACACTGATTTTCCAACACAAGGAATCTCAGTCCAAGTTAAGTATGTGTAGACTGTTTAAACAAGTTTGCTAAACGCGACCTCTGCAATAACCAACATGACATGACTACACCAGCCGCTCCAACGGACTTGGAGTGCAAGTCTACATGTCACTTGATTTCCAGTCTTGCCCAACTACTTGAGAAATTTTAGCAACATAGTAGGCTTGAAGAAACAATGAACCATGCCCGCGGCCTTGCCCCAACGAATGTGAATGTATATCTGTGTTCTCGTCTTCTCCTTCCATATTGGAAGTTGGGCAGTAGGCCCACCGACTGCCCCTGTCGAAATTTGAGACCATTCGTTCATAGCGCTTTATAGATATTTGTTGTTGCTTCAACAATGGGAACTAAACTGTTTTGTTTTGGATGTTTTGGGTTGGTACAAATGGCTTTGTATGTTTCTGTTTATTGGGGCCAAGTATGTACATGGTGGTTAGGTAAGTTTGAAGCATTTTGCGTAAGTGAATTTTTTTGGATTCATCGTGGGCTAGCCTATCACCTCCCTAGCCCATGCCCTGCTAGAGTAACGGCAAAGTGGATGGTAGAGAAGGCATATGACCGGCTATGTTGCGGGCTCAATGCGTCCATAAACCTCCATTATGTACAATGGCCGGGGAGGGAGGCTGGGGCTGCCAGATAAATCACGCTGCAGAAGAGTCTCCGCACTCTGCCCGGTGCAGCTACTAAGCCTTTAAGTTACCACTTGGTATTGCCTCCCATGCTACTTGGTCAAGAGCAGCGGTCCTATGTCCCAACAATCCCCAATATATGCAATACTCTGAGAGACGGGCGGCAAAACCCGAAAATAAGCAAACTTGGTTGGGAAGGCGTAAATTGAGCTCCAATGTCTTTACATAAATTGAGCAATCCAACCCACACCAAAAACATCCACAATTAGTACCGATTCCGGGCTCATTTATGTGGATTTCTCACTCACTGTACCTTTCTGGTGCCCCAAAAATACAATGACCCATAAATAAAAGTAGTGTGTGGGAGAAGTCAAAGGGAAGGGCCAGCGCCGGCGTTGCAAACTTGGCTTAGTAATGGATGCCCCAATTTTAGAGGGGCATGCAGGGCCCCCTATTAGGGTTAGGGTTAGAACGTAGGAGCCCATTGTAAGAAAATGTGCGAGCTTTGCATGTGTTTGGCAGCCACAAAAAAGGTGGGGTGAAGGAGTGATGGAAGAATGGGGGTGGGTGGGAGAGCTCGAGAGTGCTGGGCAGGAGCGAGGGTGGAAGGGTACAAGCGCAGTGGGCCTAGCAAACGCTGACGCTCACGCGGTTTTGGCTTGTGACTTTTGGGCGTCCCATCCCTCCCTCTCGTGTCCTGCCTGCCACCCCGGGCTCTTTTGTACTCTCTGTCTCTCGCTCACTCTGCACACTGCTCAGATCCTCACTCTCTTGTATGTAGTCCTCCTCACCTACAACCCAAACATAACAGCTGGGGAATTGAGTAAAGTCTCTAATTCCACTGAACGAATAATGATTCAACCCGTGGGCAGCTGGTAGCAGCTCAGAGCCTGGGCAGGGAGCTACTTAGATTGTAAGCTCCAGAGAGGATGATCAGTGGACTTTGCCATTCGGAAACTCCTAGGCTTTTTCTCCCAACCAGTTCAGATGAAATTCGCTTTTAATTCAGCTAGCTTATGCCAACGTACCAAGTGAGGATGATGCAAAAGGTGGAGCCATCGCTGATTTGAGTTGGTGGCACACACAATAAGCCGGAAGAAAACAGCCTTTCAATGATCAATCTCTAGGTGGACTCGGCCACCCACTAGCCAGCCAGATCAGTCACATTTTGATGATTGACGAATGTGGGCACAGTGTTTCCGTCTCCACGCTATTATGTTCGGTAGACATGGAATACTTGTGTCGGAGCTCATACACTCCAGTTCCTGCCATACGATGAGAATAAGTTAGAGGTGATTGCAGAGGCAAGCTGTCGGTGGATGGAGCAAAACGTCCGTCCTTGTTAGCGCCGTCCGGTTTCACGACTCCCTTAGGCCCGCACACAGACACTTGCAGCTTTTTCTTCTTATTCGTCTATTAAGTTACTGTTTTTCAAACTTTCTTCGCTTTGCTTATGGGGGCTGGCATTTCGAACCAATTGATACTTCGTGGCGTCGGCGACAGCTCAATTGGCAATTCGATGTCTGTTGATTCGCAACCTCACCTTGCAAAAGTCAGAAGTTGGGCAATTCTCAAGTGCTGGTCAAAGCACCTAAGATACTAAGAGATACTGTCATATGGCTCCCACTCCCGAAAATTCGCCTTGGAGGAGGAAAGAAGGTTCGTCACCGTGCGAGCTCCCGCAGAGAGACTTGTGGGTCCTCAAGGCAATTTGAGCACACAGTCTAGTAGTCTATTCAACAGATTCTCCAATCAAACAGTGCCCATAATCTCTCGCTAATAAAAGATATGCATAACTACTCACCGGCCTTTGGTCACATCCAGTGTTTTTTTTTTGCGCGAAATTTTGCCACTTTTCAATCCAGAAATTGGCCTCACTAAATTTATAAAGGAATTATGGGTTAAAATAAGGCAGTTTCGCTGCCCTCCCTAATGCCATCATGTCGCTCCAATGAGGACGTCGCCTATACAAATGTCGCACATGGAAAGAGCCACATGCCATTCGGGTTCGATAGAGCCAGGTGATCTTGCCTATCAATTTCTAGAAACCCTACCACACTGCCAGCACAAGGAGCAAAGCTTTAGGTTCAAACTCTTTCCGCTTCCGCCAAGGGGTGGAGCTATGGAGGGAACTCTCGTTTAGGTTTCGCTTACCCGCCTAGTATCTGTGTCATGCACCTCCATTTAAGCAGACTTGCACTGGCACATGGCAGAGGAGGCTTTGAGCAGAGTTGCTGATCTTGGACAAGAGTACCTAGTTATATTTGTCAATGGATTGTATCCATGTCACAGAGTTGTGCTAGGCTTTGCAATATGCAGTGTCATTGTTACTTAGAAAAAATTACCTCCCTTGTCGCTCCCACAAACTGAACACGACATGAGTTGAGTTTGCATAAAACTCATCAAACATTCTTGACAGTAGCCACTGGTTCGAAATCACATGCCACAAAGTAGCCAATTGATCTTCCTCATAGGCCAGCCAGGAGCCAACATGGCTTAAGTTCTTAAATGAAAAAAAAACGCTGGTCACATCCCACCGAGAATGTTATTGCACGTATACCCCAGCAATCCTCATTCGACAGTACTAAAAAGGAATTACAGATCGTAAATACAGTGAGGAGGAATATCGAGGAAGATGACAGTGGAAATTTGTGCTCCAAGATTGTGGAGGATTTCAAGCGAATACAGTAATGAGAAAGGAGCGAGTTCAAATCTCCGGTGGAGGAGGAGCAGGAGCTCTGTAATCAATGCGGCGAAGGTCAATGGCCTACAGTGCTACTACCCCAACCCAAATCCCAATCAAGCCTAAAATTTTCCCTTGATTTCAGGGCTGTAATATGATCCAAACTCTGGCACCACTAATCAAGCTTAGCAACTTCAGGATTGTTTAATGGGTGTGTGCAGATGTAGAGGTTCCACGTTTGTTGATGGCAGCAAAAGTGGGGTCATAGGGCCCCCGGGAAAGATGGCCGTGAAATAAAAGCGCAGGTGATAGGGGGGAAAAGGATGCGGCGGCGCAGCCTTACAAATACAGAAGCTGGCGCTGCGATAGTTCCTTGGTCTTCTGTGAGGGCAAGGAGGGGCTTGCAAGGAAGGTTCAGCGATCTTGAGGTGCCAGAGAAACCCATGGGGCGTCCACAGCGGTACAGGGGCGTGCGCCAAAGGCACTGGGGCTCATGGGTCTCAGAGATCCGCCATCCCCTCTTGTATGTCTCTCACCCATCCGCAGACTAAAGCTGTCTAGGCAGTTCACATGTGTCCCCCCACTCTCTCTCTCTCTCTCTCTCTCTCTCCATTCCTGGAGCTTCCGGTGTTGGTGAACTCAGAACTTGCGCGTATACTGACCCATCTCATAAGCTCTGCCTCTATCAGCTGGGCACCACCCAAGTACTCCTAGCCCCTAGCATTGCCCGAATCTGCCCCTGAACTGCCGCTGCGACTCTCCATGATGTGCAACTACAGATGGTGGGGAAGAAGTTGAAGTAGCAGAAGTTTCTTGCTATCGTAGGGCATCAGCTTCGAGTCTAATCAATACCGGCAGGTGGACATTGCTAATCACTAATCGCTAAGGTCGCCAAGTGTAGCGTGTGAAATTCGTATTAAACGTCTCGTTTGCGTGGTTTGCAGGAAAACGAGAGTGTGGCTCGGAACCTTTGAAACTGCTGAGGATGCAGCGCGTGCATATGACGAAGCTGCTCGATTGATGTGTGGAATTCGGGCCCGCACAAATTTTCCATACGACCCCAATGCGCCTCACGGCCCGACAACACAAATGTTATCGGCTACTTTGAGCGCGAAGCTTCATCGCTGGTACTTGGCTTCCACCCAAGATCCCATGCAACCGGGCAAGAAAGACTCGCGAATGCCACAGTCTCTAACATGTCTTTGCCTGGACGCTGAGCAATCAAACCTCGGGATATGGCAGAAAAAGACAGGACGGCAGTCTGAATCGAACTGGGTGAGAAAAGTGCAGTTTGGAAGTAGCACGCCACAACAGGCTGAACCGTCAAGTATTAGCTGCATGAGCGAAGAAGACAAGTTCGCCTCAGAGATGATTGAAGAGCTTTTGGGGGCAACCTCTGGTCAGCTTGAACTCACATCTCCATCCATGTCTAGCTCAAGCTGCAGCAGCACATCCTGCCTGACGAGTCTTTCAGATAATTGACAAGGTATACTCTCACGCACTGTCTGGAGAGTAGCACTAGAATGCAAACGCACACTTATTTGTGTCCGTGTTCTGGGTTCATCGTAAGTATAGTGCAGATGTGGGAGAGGTGGGGGAGTCCCTGGGGTCACTTGGCCAGCAGACGGACACAGTGTTGACCTCGGACTTCCTCTAGGAGAGGCTACCTGTCAATTCATCATCCTTGAATTATAGCTGTCCAGCACCATCCCTCAATGCGAGGATTTAACACATAGGTTGAATGTGAAGGACAAGTCGGTGTGCTTTGAGCTATGGTTCATGGTGGTTGGGCATAGCACGGGATTAACCCTCAATTGAGGGACGTGAGCTTTGCAGTTAGAGATTGGAACGTGCAATGAGGCCGTGCAATGGACGCAGCCCCATTCACGTTGCAGGTTTCAGTGTGCAAAGTTCCCCCTAGGTGGCCATGGATGTGCAAGTCATTGGCTAACCAAAACCGGATTCGGTAGATCTATCATCTGCTAAAACCGTTTGATGTGAAATTCAAACTTGAGTATCTGGGAAACTTCGTTCGTTTCACTTGGTCAACCCGTCTAGATACAGGGACTTATATATGGGACAGTCATGAGTTTAACCTGCACAAGAGCTACATCTAAAGCCGGCTCCTCACTGCAGAGCTGCAATGTTGGATCGAGAGCAACTTTTCTAAGCAAGTGCAGTAGAAGTAATAATCCATCTAATTAGAGGTGTTGGAGGCAATGCTACATTAGTTCACATCGCGGGCCACTTATGATCACCTACAGTGAGGTCTGAAAGGATAGTTGAGGAAATTTGAACCTAATTGAATCCCTGAAGTCTGAGGATAAGATGGCCCAGGACATGATCTAACTAAATTTTGTCTTGTCCATTTCCGCTCTCAGGTCTCCTTTGGCAACGATCGCAACGGCGCACTAAGCTGGTAGAGAATGGCGCAGACACAGGGCTCAGTGGAGTCCTCGGTCGATCCTCCATGCTGCAAGTGTAGCGCTCTGAGGGGCTTTCCTATGGCTCCATGGGCACAATGATTCCAACAGGCCATGGGATTTTTGAAGTTTCCAGAGCTGGTGGGCATCGTTTGAAAGCGAGAAGGTTGGCAGAGACCGAACTACAGTGTTACTGGGTCGGCGAGTGAACAATAGTGAACTTTCAATCTCAAGGACCCTTTAGGACTTAGGCTAAAAGTTTTGTCTCAAGAGATTATGAGGTCCAGATCATAATCTCGAGCGAGGCTGGCGACAACACGTTCATCTCACAAGAGGGACTCGGACAAAGTTTATCTCAAAACTGTACATAGGATATGGCGTACACACTCCATTAATTTCCTCCATTAATATTCAAGACACATATAACATGATAAGCTCTCTTTATTTGATATAATACGAAAGTTTCTAATATATCCGAGCTACTACTCTGCAGCCTTCGATCTAAGTTGGCTCATGAATGGCTTGGTACATGGCAGTGAAGCACAGCAGAGCCTGACCAGTGTGGCATTTTCATTTCACGCTCAAAGAGTTTGAGCTCGCAAACTTGTAGGGCTGAAGCCTCAATGCTCTCGTACATCCTTGTATGCACATATCCAGGGAGTGCAGATTGCAAATGTAAAGTCTTAGTTGCTCGAGCGAGGATCTAGTCCTTTTTCGCTTTCAATGTTCAACTCCTCGCCGCACGGGCAAGAAGCCCGATGCGTAGATCACGAAGGTAATGATCATCATCGATTCGTTCGTCCCTCCTCTTCGGATACTGTGGAGAGAGAAGTGTGATAGAGACGAGATCATGGAACTGGGGCCCGATGGTAAGCGGATTTTCAGCCGGCCAAGTCCGGTAAGGCATGCCAAGTCCCCCGCTGACGCGCACCCGGGTCGGGTCATCCGTGCGAAACCACCGACAATTCAAACTTTATTGCCACATGCTGCAGGCTGTTCCATCGGATGTGTCTAACGTTACCATGCGCATTACCCTGAAATCTAGTGCTTATTAGACTGCATAATCTCAGTGTGGTCACTGAAGACAATCACTTCTGGAGACCTCTGGAGATATTTTGTCTGCTCGGCTACAAGTGAAAGACGAGTTCAGTGCTGGTATTCGATCCACCTGAGACCCGCACTATCTATTTCCAGCACCATGGAAACCGTTAGAATGAATGGGTCAGGTAGATTGCTCCGGCAATCGCCAAAAATTCTGCGCAAGACCCAAAACTTTTGACAATCTTCGCAGCCTCCCTCGGAGATGCTACTTCCTGCAACAAGCTTACCTTCTTCCTGCTAACTTTTGCAGTGCTCTCACTCTTTAGCTACAAGTTCCCTGTTGGAAAAGCTCTCCGTAGAGATTCCTTATCTTACTTTCAGGAGCGTCCTTCTGCTCTGCCCTGCACTTTGGTGTTGTTGCTCACCTGTCTCCTGGGCCCTCCTTGGCATCGCAGTACACGGCCCACACCCCCTTTGCTTTCGGATCAACCATTTGCTCTCAGAGCTCTGGCCCTGAGCAGAAGCTCGTACGCAGCAGCCCCACACATGGCCCGCCCCTTCGGTGGGGCACCCCACTTTCTTTCCGGCCCACTCTCCCAAAATACCAAAAAATAATAAAAACCGGGTTTGTGGCGAAACTGACTCTTTTCCGGCGATACTTGCAGTATGGTTCCCACTCTCCACCGTATATATATCTAATACGGTCTCTGGAAATATAATACGTATATGTACATATAAGAGTGAGTGGGAGGGACGTGGAGGGCCACGCCCGCCCACGAGCAGCGTCGTCGTCGTCGTTTGTTGGGTGCACGCTGCGACGGCGTGCAGCCCAGATCCCGATGGAAGTGTGGACTTGGAAGGTTCCGGAGTTTGCTCTGCACTGCTCATGTGTACAGTACACCGAGGAGTGTTGCTGGTTGATGAGGGTACTTGTGTACAAGAAGATCATGTTGGGGACGGTGTTGTGGCCCAGTTCTGAATCTGACGTGAGGACATGTTGGACTTTGAAGCTGTATGTTGTGGTTGGTTGTGAAACAGTGAAGTACATTTTCGGGGCATATTGTGGTCTCCTCCGCACTATAATTAGACCATGGAGGTCGGGTGCAAAAGGTATGTCTGGAGTCTAGACTGCTGATAGTTGAGGAAGTTGAATGTACGGTTGAGCCAAAAGCCTGGGGTTAGAATATTATTACCCGGCGAAGAATGGACTAAATTCTCGTGCGTTGTTTACTCTCTATGTTTGATGAGATTTCTGCTCGGGAGTCGGAACCCTGGGCCGACGAAATTATAGTATACAGTGTCGTGCAAAGAATGTTTGCTTGGCATATCACAAGAAGTTCCACTTCACATATTGAGGTGGCCAATTCCGCCTACGGACCGGCCATAATCGACCGCCTTGATTCCGGCAATGACCAGTCTATATGTATCAATCCCAGTTATGGGTACCCCATCTTCATACCTTTTACTTTACTCGTAGTTTCGGAGCTACAAGCTACCAGCTTGTAGAATACCTTGCTAACTACTTAGAAACCAGATTCTTTCTCAAGTTTCAAAGAAATCGTGTCACTGAACTGTGGGTTGACTCGTCAGAAGGCTGTAAGCGTTGATGTGGTTTTGTTTTTAGCTCTACACGCCATAGTCCGTGCAGGATACAAGTCCCGTATTTGCATATTTGTGGGTATGGTGGAGGAGGGGGGCCCTACTACCCTAGTCCCAAGGCCCAGCCTTCGTTCAAGGTAGGCCCAAATTTTGGGCCCCACGGAAAAAGGACACTTGACTTGCAATAAATGAGGTCAACAATCAATTCTTCAAAGACCAGCTTTTCATCGCAACGAGATTAGTACACATTCAACAATCGGGGCTCGGCTAGTTGGAGAGTACTAAACAGGGTCATACGATTCCAAATCCGCATGACACCTGGAACAATTGCTTGCCAAACATCTCAGTATTTGCGACACCTGCTGATGCCCATTAATGCGTAGGAGGTCTTTTTTATTATCTATGGCTCCACCTGGGATGTTTATACGTTTATACTAGTAATTCCAGCACTCTATATGTAGATGTAGTTGAGAGGAAATCTGACAACTAAACTGCAACCCACGAGCTTAATCTTTGTACCAGATTCAAGCAGTGGCTTCTGGGCTGATCTCAGGAGCTCCAGGTCCAAACTCCAACACGGGGATAGAGATGAGGTAAGCAGCGGTTAGGCCGATTGTGGGCACGTGAAGCGATTTTGCACCGAACCTGAGCAAGGCCATGGGCCCGTCTTCTGTCACCGCATTGCCATTGGCCTCCGTCTGTGTATGACCTCACTTTGTGTACCTCGGTGACCTCCTGGGGCCGTTACTGCCCTTCATCAATCCCTTAAATCTTCGCTCGTCTTTGAGATCGTGTCTTAAAAGATATCCCATCTCCTCGTTCAAACTTGAGCTTTGACCTGCATCTTCCCAACATTTATTGACATATTTTATTTATCCCATCACCTTTTTTATGTTTAATTTGGCTCATCATGGCACCTGACTCCTGACTTCCACTCCTGACATATCTTTTTGTAACTAGTGTACACCAATTGTCAATCATACACACATAATACATTGTATCCACACACACACACACACACAGCTGCAAGGTCACTGTTATGTGAAGCCACAGAGTCAAAGACTCTAGCTCTAGAAGTAAGAGGATATGCTACTGTATTGAATGTGCATTCTAAAGATGATGGAATGAAGGCTGGCGCAGCTGATCTTAGTTAGCATTTGTCTTACTCTAACCGGATCGATTAGGATTAGGTCCACTGGAGGCAGGCATAGTTGCGGTTAGATTTCCTAAAAAAATCTTGGGAGCTTGGGCTGTGGGAAACTGGTGTGCTCGATGTTTTCTGGGAGAACTGTCGATCCCACCAGCAACCACACCACACATCCAATCACCTTTATCGACTACATACCCCCTATCGTAAAAAACGCCTTCACAAAAAATTTAGTGCATTTTGCGTTGCCTATAGGACATAACCCTAACGCGTAGGTCTCTAGAAGGGCCTTAACCCTTAAGTGTCAAAACTCATTTTCACCCTCTCGTGGAAAAACATGACCCTGGCCCACAAAAAAAAAATTATCTATAGAATCTTTGTGTCCCTGTAGAACTGACCGTTGGAATTACTTCCCACCTACCCCACCTCCTACCACAAAAAGTTTCACCAGAATCCAACTGCCAGATCTGAAGATTATAAAGTGTAGAGTGGGGACCAAGAAAAATCTCCACTAAGAACTAGGTGCCAAAAAAAGCAGTTTTTTGCTCGTATTTGGGCAGTTTTTTTTTTTCTGTTTGAGAGTCACAAGAATGTTGTTCCATACCTGATAACACACATTCTCATAAAATTCAGTTTTTTCTGAAATGTTCTCAAGTGGGCTCCTTTGTAGTGACAAATTGGAGGGTCAATGGGCAGGCCAAAATCTCTCTTCCTAAAATTATACAAAAAAATTCAGCCGGTCAATCCCTAATCCCTCTGGTTGAAATGTCATGGGCTTCCATATGAAGTCCGCAAAAAACTTTGAGGCCAATGAGCCAATGCACCGCATCCTTAGGTTCCCTGCCCAAGACTTCAAATGGCACACCTTTGGTATAGCCTGCAGGCCTAGGATATTTGGAGCCCTAGCCCAGAAGGGCGCGGGGTTTGGGAGCTCCTCTGGCTACCCGGCCCTGCTTTCATGGGGGGTCACTCCACCCGCAACCCTCTCAAACCCCCGCCCTAGGTTTGGCCCACCCCTCGTGGCGTTTTTCTCGAGCCCCGAGCTCTGCCGCCATCGCGGCTGCACTCCCTCCGCCCTGCATGGTTCTTTACCCTACACATATAGTAACACTAGAGAGGGAGTGGAATCTCTAGTGGGGCAGGGATGGGCTCTCAGGAGAGAGTGGGGATATGATCCTACAAAATCAACTGCGCTGGGAAGATTATGGTATCCATGTGAGGGTCTCTGCATTGGCTTGATGTCTAAATCTGTACTGCAGGATGACAGAATATCTCTCGACCACTGGGTCCTGAAGAGTGAAGTGGCGGGAGTAGCTCCATCCTACACCTTTTGAGCAAAACTGGTCTGTCTACCACCACGATTGCAAATCATTGACTACAATTGTGCAAATGCGAATGAAAAGTGATGTCAAATAATGTTCTGGTGCTAGACTTATTTTGCAATTTTCTACACAAGTGTTTTCATCACAAAGTGAATGACAGTTAGTGCAAAACTACCTGCAGCAGAGTGATTCATGAATAGCTTCAACCAAGCTAATTAACAAAAGAGTGTTATAAGCCATCTAAGACAACTCACTTCAAATTCCTCTCACATTCCACGAGTACATTCCTATCCAAAAACAGTATGCCCAGACCGAACGACGTTGAGTCTAGATTTACACTGCACAAAGTATTTAGGAAGTCCGCACTGGTGGCCCAGAGCATGATGCCCATGATGTTTGAGCACAAATGAGATACTGCCAAAGGAAGCCTTGCCGAATGATGTGGCTCAATCCCATAGCAGGAAAACAGCACTATGGATGTGCAGGTGAAGTAGGCATCAGTGCAAACTTGCCAAACATATCAAAGAGTTCAAGTTCCAGACCAGAATTTCTCCTGCTCTGTTAACTGCTCAGAAGCTCCCAAATCACCTCATGCTTACTCAAATGAAACGTTGACAGGAAAAGAACCCTAAGATCAACACATGTTAAATTACATAGAAATTTACATTGTGACAAAGTAGTAGTTTGCAATGATGACAAGAAAATCTTCTTAGTTTCAAGAAGAACACTAATTCAGCCAATCTGTGAGGACTGCACCTTGACCACCCTGCTTGCCTTTGCAAGGATTCCACCTTTTACTGGCAAAGAAACTAACTGGTTCCAGCCCACAAATATAACAAGAAGAAGTTACCGAGGTGGGTATTTCACGATGCCTGTCTCTGGCTAAGCCTGGCAGCATGGGCTTGCGCCAGCATGTTTTGAGACAGCGATGGCCTTGCTTTATCTCCAGATCCCTGCGTCAACTCTCAATCATTAGAGACTGCATAGTCATTATACATTTGCAAAATCCAGATAACTGTGTCCTCCAGAGTTCTCATATTTCTGCCGATCTGTCTAAAACCAGTCTCTTACCTTCCATATCTCAACAAGGTCTCCAGAATGTGTAGCCTCTCATCCTCCCTTCTTGTCAACTCCGACCCCACACCACGTAAAAAAGACGCACAGGACAATACTAAGTCCCACTTTCCTCAACAGTTGGCTTCTTCATTATCAGGACACAGATGACATAACAGTAGTAGAAAATGGTTCTTAGCTCAAAACCCAAGACAATCTGCTCTTGGCAACCTGACGGATCTCACGCATTGGGAGTGAGGCCCAATCCACCATGTCCTCTCCCTTTCTGGAAATCAACCATGGAGCTTTCCCTTAAAAATTACGAGTCGACGAACTGTCACATTAACAGTTTGCACTGCGTCACCTCAATATAGTGATGCAGCACCCACAGGGAATGGAGTTTCGTGCATATACGACTAGTCAGTCACTTGAAGAGTAGTGACACTCTGAAGGTTGGGAGATATAAGTGCACCAAAGAACACACTCAAGCGTTCAAAAAGCATGGAAAGAGTATAGCATACAGCAATCCATCCATGGGAAAACACACATGCCACCTCAAGCTGAGGTCCAGCGGAAGGGAGACATAAGTGCACCAAAGAATGAAAGAAAGGTGGTGGTACCCTTGCAACAAGCTCTTGATAGGCACCCTCAAGGCACCGCTTTACGTCTCCATAAGAAGCAATAAGCATTGATCGCTCATCGCGACTCAGTAATATCACCCTTTCCGGCACCCCCGCATCCAACTGTCCATAGAGAGACATTCACACAAATTTGGTCTTTCTTGGTGGGAGAGAAAGCAAAGAATTCAAGCTGGCATTAACTTTACCCAAAGGTCAAGGTAGTTGTACTATTTTCAGCAGTGCCTAGCCTGCTATTACAGGGAAACAAGTAGCTGAAGTGCGCCGTTTAGTGGGTTTGAGTATATGGGCCAAAGCCTTCTCTCGCCTATCAAGTGGTTACCACAAGAGAGTCCAGAAGTCAAGCCTCTTTCCTGCTGGAGTAGGGAAAGGCTACAGGTACCACTCACCATCTACTAGGAAAATTATATTCTAAGTTCAACGCTCTCAAGATCAAGCACAAGTTTACTGCACTGAAGACACAGAGTTTTGCTGAAACTTGGAAATAACTGAGCCTGCAAACAGAACAACAAAAACAGCTGGTAAATCTGTACCTTGTTGAGACACTCAACGATATGGCCCCACTCAATGAGAGGCATGCCTTCCTCTGATCTCTGCGAGCAGAACATTTCAGACCCGATATTAAGTCCTTTGTTGCTTGTTGAAGGTAGCACATGCAGAACACAATGAAGTAAGACTTTCAGTGAAGAGGCGGAGAGAGCATCTGCCTGGTGAAAGACGAAGTCGCGAAAAAGCTTGAGTAAGTAGCGATCGCCAGTTTCTGACCAACCAGGGTCCATATCATCCTCAGGCCGCTCGTTCATCATGCCCATTTTCACCAGGATACGTAGCAGCCGCCCATTCTCAGTCTCCTTGCTAAGCTCATGCATGACCTCATCATTCTGCACATGGACATTCTCTATCTGCACACACACCCCCACCCCCCGCCCCACCTTTCCTCAACTTCTAAACTTTACCCTTCTATCCAATGTGCACATATGTCTCCTTTATCATAAATAGCAACAACCAAGACAAGCGACCAAGAAACCATAAAAAGGCACAGAAATCACGCATGCATCTGAGTGTCAAGTTAATAGATAAATTGAGGCTGATGACTATATATTCTTGCGTGCTAGCATCCAACAGACCGCCCAGTGGTTAGGGCACAAGGCCACCTTACAAACGGTCGCGTTTTTCGAAGCCACATAGCTGTACATTAGATGTCATCCATTATAGCCAATCCAGCTATAAAGAGGTAAAATGGTCACTTAATGTGTGGGTACCTGGGGACTTTCTAGTCCTTGAGGGAGGTTTGGGCAACCATATTGCCCCGGTTACAGCTGTTAGAAGGTGTCCACCTTCTAAATGGAAGGCAGTAGTGAGGTGACACCACAACTACGCTTGCTTTGGCAGAAGTCAACCTTTCCTGCATGCTCTAGTGTTCAGTCCGCTTTTGTCTTCCCCTCTACCTTTCTCTTAATTGAGGAACTAGACAGGACAAGACATACCTCACTAAACATACGCTCTGCTAAAACGGCATACAGCTGGCGAATGTTGCTGATGCCCACTCCCTCTGACTTGTCAGGGGATGATGCCAACAAAGCTTGGGTGATTCGTACAAGGTCAGCTGAATAGTGCGAGGCCATGAACTCCAACGTAGCATTTGCTACTGACCCACATGCTAGTGACAAAATGAGACGCCCAAACCCTGCCAAATCTTCCCTCTGCAATAGCGATGACACAATCAGGACTGTTGAGGAAAATTGAAGGACAGAAATCTTTCACCAAACCCTGTGCGTGCACTTTGTCTTGTCTTGAGCTTACAATCACATCTAACTTCCAAACAACACAGTGAAACAATCTATTTGTGAATTTCTTACCCCACCCAACAACCACTCTTCTTAGAGTTAGAGACTGAATATACTAACCACACTAAGTTCTCGAATCTGAAGAAGGACAGTTTTACTATTCAATAGAAGTACGCCAATCACTGCTATGTCCCTGAGATATCAAGAAAGCCGCCAACTAATATAACATCCACCAGGGAGCCTGTTCACTCCAACTCAGTTCAGTCTCATGTGACATTTAAATTTCTCGGTAGTGTTAGATACTACAGTCCATGCTCCTCTCAGTCCATCCTCTCAAAGTTGTGCCATAAAAGTAACCTGAAAGAGGCGAGGGTCGTCAGCAGGGTCCCCATGTAGCACATCAAGAATTCCAACAGCAGATATGCGGAGACGGCCCCTACTGGGAACCATAACTTTTGATGGATGTAGTCCACCAAGACGGAAAAACAAGCCTGCACCATGCACCACCCGTAGGACTGTTGCCAATTGCACCATGTAGCTCCACAGCTGTTCCTCACTGACCTACAACCATTGTTCCATTTATCCAAGAAGGGTTACCAGGCAGTATGAAAGTATAATTGAAGAAAACAATTGGCAGTATCTCTTTGGCACATCCATGCAGCAGCCATTGGTCCATTTATCCATCAGTCAAGCTCCCTCTAAGCATGGAGCTTGTGAGGTTATCAGCTTGTGCTTCAGACTCCTCGAGTGACTGAGGGCCATGACAATCGAAATGCCTCCAGCCCCCCAAATTTGAAAACGGGGAGCAGGGGGTAGGAGGACGGGCTCTAACATTTCAATCACTTTCATTTGTCATTTGAAGAGCCAAACAGGATTATGCACTAAACTTGCATAAAACTTACACATTTAAGTATACTTATGTACTTAAAGTCCATGAAAATCAGGTACTCCATACAGTCAAGAAATTAGTCTCCAAACTGGAGCTAAGCCTGAAAATGGGTGGGTATATGATACCACTTCCATCCTCAGCTGATCCAGATAAAGTAGATGATAGTGCTGCACTGAGTAGCAATCAAGATCTGCACCTTTCAACTACATTAAGACTGCGGCCTGCCACTCTGAAGGCCATACATTTGCAAGAAGTAAGCACCAAGGGCATGCATTTAACTGTAAGAGGCACGATGTCAGCCTTTATCCCATTTTGGTTTGCTTCTCCTTTTGGACACTGTCCAAAATGCTTGGTTCTTAGTTTGAAAAGTAGTTCTTCCTCTGCTGTCCATTCCTAGGCCATCAATGCTGCTCCAAAGTAAAGTATGGGTGTACCACTGCCACCAGATCTAGACCACAATTCAAGTGAAGAAGCCAGTTTCTGACACAGTAGCTGCTGGGTCTTCTATTTGGTGACTGCCAATGAGGTTTCCTGGACAATCTCTGGAATCCTCGGAATCTCATTGTACAGTTGCTTATGAGAGGGATCTAATACTGACATGACTTGCAGCTCATAAGAAGTGCTACACAAACAGAATTCTTGTATGATGAATAAGAAAAGCAGAGACGGGCAATACAGCAGGTGCTGTTCTCAGTCATGTAAATCATGAGATTCTGCCTGATTCGTGGAAGTTGACAACCCTCCAGCTTCAGCATATCTGTTTTTTACTGTCAAGTTGTTTGCCTTAGAAGTAAAAGAAGGGCACAAGCAGAGTCAAGTTGCCAAACCACATGAGCTTGCATGCGAAGAATGTGTGTGTGCTCTTTCCTCAAGTAAGCAACCTATACACACATGTACGTATACAGTTCACTGTCAAATGTGCAACCCCCGTCGCTTGCTTCGCTGCATGCATGGCTTCCAGCATTATTACCAGAGAGAAGACTTCCAAAACACACACGGAATCAAATTAGCATAAGCCTCTCCATACATACCATACATGCAAGGTGCTGCTCACCGTCAAATGCACAACCCCACCCGCTTGCTCTTGCTGCAAGTGCATGGCTTCAAGTGTCACAGCCCCTGGGTAGTAGTCGTGCACAAAGAACAGGGCAGCTGAGTCCTCCACTTCCCGGCTCACAAATGACTCCCGGATTGCCACTATGTGGGGATGCCGAGCCAGAGGTGCCCACCTATCAACTGCTTCTACTGCAGCAGCTGCCAGTTCCGCTGTCGGGATCACCTGCCGAGTTGCATCAATACCATTGAATGTATCATGGTTGCAAGGGAAAAGAACATACTACACATGATAAGAGCATGGTGAGAAACAGAGGAATGAATGTACCAAATGGACCTCTATATACACCAAACAATGGAGACCGCAAAAGTACCAATGAACAGGCCCAACAGGTTGGAATACATAGCCTCTGATAAAAAGGAAGTCTTCACACTAGGATCTCACAAGTGTTGAAACTGTGGTGCGAGTAATCCTCCTGCTGAATCTCACAACTACCTGCTGCCTATGAGTGCTGCAGCCAGCATATTGCCTGTGCGATATGCCGGACTAATTCCGATATGTCGAATGTAAGGTCATGAAAACACTGAGGTTCCCGTTGGTTCAAGTAACCAGCTGAGAATGTTCTTCTGCACATGGTTGTGTGCATCCCACATGCCATGGAAGGATGGACATGATTGCTGCTTCATTGCATGTATAAATCTATTGCTGAAAGCCATTGGTCGTAAATGCAGTCTGCTGGAAGCACTGGCCCACCTTTAGACAGTGTCCCAGCAATGAGGCCATCTCAAAATTTCAGAAGGAATTTTAGTTCTTGAATTGTTAATGACATCACATTGCACAAGTGAAATGGGGTTCCACATTGAAATATGATGAACAATCCATTGCTACCTTTACCCATGGTTCAGAAGGCTGGAGAGCCTAAAGTTTATGCCTCTTTTCTGACTCTACTACACCGACTGGCCAAACTCTCACCAGGAATACCACATAATAGCAAGTTGATACCTGGTGGCTGTCAATTCGACGGATGGCATAGGCTTGGCCATCTGATGATGAGATACCTTTGAAAATCATTGTCCGCACTCCAAATGAGGTACTGGGGACTTCGTCTTCACGATTCACATCCTCCAATGGAAACAGAGAATGGAATCGCTGCACCATCTCTGGTAAGTCCACCAGATCCTGCTCTGGATCCAGCTGTCATCCCACTATCCAATTAGAATAGACATTGATCAAGAGATAACATGTACAACTCATGTAAACAGGACACTCACTGTATTCCCACAATTGAACTCTCTGCCTGAGGAGGGGGGCTTGGACATGAAAGCTTCAATGAAAGTGTCAGAATGAATGGGTGAAGGTTTTGAAGTCCTGCTGCACAATTCAAGCTTCCCTGAAACTTTTCATGAGAACATTGCTAAAATGGTTGTGCATATGTGGAGCGCCTTCCAAGTTTGTATGTGGTGGCAAGTTGGCAAATGGGCCCATGCAAAGAATCGAGAGGTAGAGAATGCAGTTTTTGACTGCATGTGATAACCTGACCAGCAGAAGACATCAAAGCCTTATCGGCTTGGTTGCCAAATGAGGTGATCTGTACTATGAACATAATTTCAGAGGCGAAACAACATTGAAGAAAACATTCTTGCAAGAGAGCCTGGTCACTTGTCAAAATGAAAAGCTATTAGTTTGGTGAAGCCAAAGGAGCCTATATGATGATTTCATAGGCTTGAGTTCAACATGTGACAAATACACAAATCTTCACGAGCAATTCTACACTTTGTGCAAGGACATCCTTCATGACGAACTGTGAGTTGAATCTGCAGTTTTAAGAACCTGGGCATGGATGAGGGCATGGCGCCTCCGAAGCTCCTCACGCAGCTGTTCGGGCAAAAATCTTGATCCCAACTGCACAGTACCAGCTGGTGACTGCCCCCTGGCTATCCGGGACTCACTGCGCCCGCTGAAGGTACCTCCTGATGATGCTACATGAGGAAGGCTGCCTATACCCTGACCTGGGGTCAAGAAATAGGTAGCACCCCCATGAGTAGCTGCAGCAACTGGAGCTACTCCTGCCACTGGAGACACCGATCGCATGTATCCAGAAGCTGGCAGCCGCTGCTGGGGTTGCACTGGGGATGTAACAGGTCTCTGGGCCTGCAGACAGACGACATTTTCTTAGATATGAAAGTGTCTGAACTCTTATAATCAAGGAGCATTCAAACTGCCTCATTGTGTATGTCCAGGAGTAACAACTCTTTTTTGGATGGGGAAAGGATAGAAGCAAAAGAGGCTGACACAATCAATACTCGTCATGTGTCAATGCGTGCCTCATCCCAACCATGCTTGTGAAGCTTTTGGGGGCCAGCCAGAATCGATAATACAGTTTCGAACAGATCAATGGCTCAAACAAACAATTGGGAGGTTGCTCAGAAGCTCAGTTCCAGTACAACTTTGACTATACACACATCTGGCAGATGCTTCGCTGAGTTTGCCGTTCTGGATCCTGCCTGGTTTCTTGCCCGGCCAGTGGCTGCAAACCAACTGGACATCTCATACCAGCTGTCTGTCTTGTCTAAGGTGTCATCCTGAAATGCCTGTAATGAAAACCTGAGGGCGTTGTTGCTGAAGGAGTTGCAAATGGTGTTGTTGCTGATGCAGCTTTTGCCGTAGCTGCTGTTGCTGCTGCTGCTGTATCTGTATCTGTTGCTGAAGCTGTGCCTGGAAAACCGCAGCAAACTTGTCAGTGATGTTTGGTTGGAGAGTTTCTGCTTAGTGTGTGATGCAGGCAGCAAGGATGTCCCCTGCAACGAATACCAGATCCTTCCAGCCAGCCCCTGCAGTATACAACTCCTCCCAGTTGGATGACTAGAACTGCCACCAGTGTCCAAGCTAGTCCGAGAACTAGAGGGTGGCAGTGTGATATTAAGAGCATAGAATCCGTTTATAAACCCACATCACTGATGTGACATGAAACTCATGACGTCATGATGCCAAATAGCCATCCACCCTATTAAGAATAAGACCACTGCCTGAGGGGCACAGAAGATGTATCATTATACTTTAAGCTGTTGTAGATTTGTGGCCATAGCCTCCCTAAGTTCCTCCAGAAAGATTTTCCACAGCTTCCATTCAATGTGAGGATTCCCACCAGCCACCATCAAATGAGGCAAAAAATGGTGCATTGACACTCTTTCATGCAAAGTGGGCTCTGTTCCAAAGAGTAAATCAGACTATGCATGGTATCATGCCCCGAGATAGATTTACTTCCCATAGAATACTCCAACTTGAAACTTCAGCCTAGGGTCCAGCCAGGGAAGGCCCTTTAGGTAGTCCCTTGAGTCCACTTGTTCATGACGCACTGGGAAAAGCTTAAGAGAGTAGATGGGTCTTTAGGCCTGTCACGTCTGAGCAGTATCTCCCCTGCAGTCTAACTTGGCTCGTGGCCTTAGGGACTTCAACTCAATCTATCTCATCTTCCAGGACTTCACGGAGTCTAACAATTTTAGGTGCATCCATGTGGACATACAGTGACACAACCACACCATAGACTCAACCTTCTTGAAATCAAATTAGTAGATTACCTCAACTTCACCAGACGTTGATGGAACATTGGATTCATTGCAGGGTACTAACCTGTTGCTGCTGTTGTTGATGCTTCAGGGCAGTGTGCTGCGCAGACAGTGACTGCTGCTGTGACTGCGGGTTTTGTTGCTGCCCTTGCTGTGGTAACTGCTGGACAGAAGCAGCATCTGAGGGTTGAGACGAGGGTTGATCCGACTCTGAAGCTGACAAGGAAGGAGCATGCTCTTGCGCTTGAGGATCACTTGAGAACAAGGCCGATGATGAGGAACTCCGATTGTCATTCCCAATGCCTACGTCCAACTGTGAACTCAGGAGCTGCTGCTGCTTTTCTGGCATCTGCCCACCGGATTTTTGGGGCAGCCGCAGTGAGAAGGGAAGTGCTTGACCTGAAAGGGCCTGGTTCTGCATTTGCAATTTCTGCATGTGCTGGTGTAGATGATGGGCCCTGATGGATGACTGAGACTGTATCCCAGAGCCATAGTTGACTGGGGAGGAGAGGAAATTGTTGCCAACTTGCAAACCCCCTGTTCCATCCCCAACAATTCCCATGCTAGCCATAGCCTCTGGAGAGGGAAGCACTGGGAGACTTCCATTCCCAGTCACCCTGGCCAGAAATGCAGGATTTGGAGGAGACATAGCTGTCATGCCAAGTGCAGGGTCATCTCCATCTGGCAAACGGAATGGTGGCATTACCATAGGGATATCCATAGTAAGGTAAGGGTTGCTACTCAGCCCACTACCTCCCATGCCTCGAGCAGCTGCAGCCAGCATATGTGCTTGGGCAGCTTGTGCAGCAGCTTGATGCTGCATTTGCTGCTGAAGTTGTGAAAGTTGTTGCCGAATTTGTAGAGGTGGGGGCCCTGCCATTGCCATTGGTGATTGCCCACTAGGCAAGGGTCTGCCAACTCCAAACCCACTCCCACTTCCCCCTCCAGCCAGTAGCTGCTGCTTGGACTTGGGAACATAGGGGGCAGCACTGACTGCTGAAGCAACTGAAGTCCCCGAGGGTACATACGGGGCCACATTTGCACTGCCAATGCTTGGTCCCGAAGAAGGGCTGGTAGCTGTCAAAATGTTCCCGTTCAAACTAGCACTGCTTGCTAAAGCACTACTGGGAATGAAAGGCTGTGCATTCAGTGTTGCTGGATTCAATGTGGTAGGGAGCGAGGCGCTCATGAAGCTGCTGGTGCCTGGAGGACTCTCTGAAGCCACACTGGCTTCTGTTTCCTGCATTCGTCCTGTGGGACTCGCACGTGTGGATGGATCAAGCCCACCTGTCGGACTTGATGCTGAATTACCCCCATTCTGGGATACACCACTGGAGATAGAGGTTGTCGATGAGGTGAAAGTAGCTTGTGCATTTACAGTTGTGAGCAGTTTACTTCCCCCAGGAGTCACACCTCCCCATGCACTCAAAGCTGCTCGCTGCGCTGCTGCAACAGCTGCTGGGACGAATGCTGGAGCTGACACTGGAAGTCTTTTGTTCCTTATAGCTGCTGCAGCTGGAGTTAAAGGCACACCAAACACTTATGAGCCCTAGCCACCCCTCATATCGGTGATCACTGAGGAGAATTCCTTGCACAAGAGAAAAAAACCAGGCTCACCAAACCCTAAACCCTGCAGAAACAGACCTGTAGTCCGTCAGCTCTACTCCTTCACTCACTCTTATTATCTCACTTTGTAATGAAGGCCAATTGTTTGCATTGACAGAGAAAAGAATTAGACTGCAGAAATGTAAACCCCCAAGGCAAATCTCCTTGCTATGTGAGGAGGTGGCCCACAAGTGCAAATGTGTGACTGCATCTTTTGCCAAACCGAAATTACAAAAATAAGCTAGTAAAGAAATGAACAGCCAACCTAGCTCAAACACACACCACCCCTGCTCCCTTGACTCACTTACCTTGTGCAAACTCGGACAAACCATTCTCAGACTATTACCATGTTAGGTTAGAGAGTGTATTTACCAGCTGTGCCAGGAGAAAGTGAAGCAGTCGTAACCACTCGGTTTGCCGCAGAAGTCCAGGATGACGGCGCTGCTGGGCTCGATGCAGCACTAGCAGCTGTTGATGAAGTAGAAGGTGGCCTTCGATATTTCAAAAAAGAGCAAAAAACACTTCAGCCAATGCTGAGCAAACTTCTGTTCCTTGCCACTTGTGAATCAAAGTGTTAAACAAGCCAAAGCCCTATTTGTAAGAGCTCAAGGGCACCTTCCAAACCACCAAATTATGCAGCATCTCTGGCAATTTGTAGAAAAAGTTGAGAATACTGGATTATCAAACCCCTATTCAAGGATATCAGCATTCTTTGATAATACGGCTGGCTGTCAATCTATCCCGAATGGTGAAACAAGAACTCCTCTCTACCTACCAGTCATAGTAAAACCATCCCCATATTGGCAAGTCTTGGTATTCATCATACCACCTGCTTGCAACAAGGTTCTGTTGCTTACTTCGTAAAAAATACCAAATAGAGCATAGTCCATGCTCCAGATGAAGTCTATTGGTGAATGGCGAACAGACGCAATAATCAGGCAAAGAAAATCTGACTTCAGAATCCTAGGATCCAGCCTTTGACCTTGACACCTCTGAAGTGACTTGAAAATCCAATTATAGCGGAATGCAATTCGTACTACATCTGGGTATTGTGATGAAATCACCTCTACTTATAAGACATGGGTATCACATGGGGGCAACAGATGGAAGAGAAGAAAGAAGGATGCTCACCCAGAGCGAGTCACCCCAGGAATGTCATGGTTGTACTCACAACCATTGTTCTCATTCTGCAAAATCACGTGTCAAATCACATTTTTGCCTTCACCACCACCTCAAACCACCGAGGGCAGAAACCACAGAGTGAAAGCTTACAAGACTAAGATAACCAGATGTAGCATAGCTGCACACCCCTTCAATGAGCTTCCTCACCCGGATTCAAGCGTAAGCTCACATACTCTTAGATTAAAACAAGGATCCATACCCTTCATCAACAACATACACTGCCCTCTCATCTTGAACCACCACTGACACACATACCTGGATTTCCAATTGACTAATGTCTGGAACCAATAAGATACCCAAACAACCCCTGAAACTCCATACCTATGCAGGTCCGTGGCATAGACAGTAAATGCAAAGGCTCAGGCTCAAAAGTCGGCACAAGAGGAACATAACCTCACCTTGCAATAACCAGTTAGCAGCAGTTCCTTGCAGGCTTTCTCTCGCTTGGGCACTGCACAAATTCATAGAGCTCACAATTGCAATAAGGTAAAACCCTAACCCTATTCTTCTGCTCTGCCTCACCACTGTTTTGCACTCAAGCTTGGACTGCTTGAATCTTTCAGGTTTTATCATATTCTATAAGACTGGCACAAGGCTAGCCAATGAACTAATACAAGGTCCCTCAGGAAGAACAGTGAGACCAGACTATGACAACATGAAACAGGCTGCTAGCTTTCTTTACTTCTTTAGTAGAATATACACACAGGATGGTTGGGAGGCTACACACCAGCTCTTCCAGATGCAGCCCTATCTGTGATATTGTGAGCGAAATTGCACTGGTCGCCGAAAAAGCATGTCCCTGATGTCGCCCAGTATCGACAAGCAATGTTGCTGTACCCACACAATTGAACCTCTAGCACCTCAGACTCTAAACACAGGATCACAATGAGACACCAACTTTTATCCTCTGGACTACAAGGAATGCACCCTCTAGTCCGTAATTGTGAGAAGCTGAGTAAAGCCCTATCGTGAGGAATGTCCTGCATTTATTCATATTGGAAAACAAATGATTTTTTGTCCACTGGGTAGGAGTTCTCCACGAAACAGTCTGGTGCCATATTACGAAAGGGTTCTAAAGGAAAACACCAAAGAAGACAAAACCAAGTGAACCTCAGGAGTAGTGGCTGCCTCACTTTCAGAATGACTCAGAAGTATACACTTGTCACAGCTTGGCAAACCCTTGTGCTTGCTTAAAGAGGATTACCCATGCCAATTAGACTGAACCATAGCAATGCCTTATTTTAGTGTACTTTTTGGGAGGGATGTCTTCCTAAATGGTAGGCAGGTCAAGCTGCAGCAGATGCATAATGCTGTTGAATCTGCATTCCAATTCACCATCTCTGTTAAATGAACACCCCGTAGCTCTGACACAGTGCGAAATGATGGTTGAAACTTGCGAGGCAAACGCAAAGCTTTTCAGAGAGTGGCACAAAGTTAGTGGAAGAGGGCGTGCTCTGCACGTATGCCATGAGTGTAGTACCAACCACTCATGAGAAGCTCACATCTAGTGCAGTCTGACAACATATGCATAGCCAAGCTTTCAAACCCAGCATTGACAGAGCGCATTGCCGATACGCACGAACAATGCCTACATCTTATACCTTCAACTCTAACTTCGAACTTATCACCTTGACATTTGTGTTTCCCGGCGTTCCGTCTCTCCCTGACAATCTCTCTACTAAGCTCTCTGTTGCAAAAAACAATTCGAAGAGTGGTGCAGTAGCCTAAAACCTTGATGGACATTCAAACACATTCGTTCTTTCCTTCACTGTGACTGTATCATACGTGAAGAGTACCTGGCAGGAAGCTTTTGATGGGAAGCACTCATTGCAGCGGAGGCGGCGGTGTCAACGACAACACTCATTGCTCAACCTCTTCCTCTGTCCCTCTGCTTCATCTCTCCCTCGTCGCCCCCTCGCCGCCAGCCCATGACTACTGCCCCTTCACATCACTGAGACGCAAGGGAAGGGCGCGCAATTATCATCCAGCAAAACACTGACAAAAAAGCAAGGACATTTGAACTCCACGGATGCAAACCCCTCCCCGCTGCTCAATTACGACCGAAACTAATCAGCGCCTGCTCAGATGCATCATAAGCGAGATATTCACCTTGGAACGTTACACTGCGGGGGCCGCGGTGGGACGCGGAGGAGATGCGAGGGTTGACCAGCACAGTGCGATGATGGATAGATGATTGTGGAGCAAGGCATGGCCACACACGCATTCAGCAGCACAGAGAGGCAGATCTGCACAGGGCCAGCCGCGAACATGCAGCGATTGTGTGCAGGGACAACAGACAACAACACAACAGAGAGAGGAGACGAAGAGGACGAAGACTCGCAGAAGAAAGGTGCGAGACAGAGGGACGAGCAACCCTTACTTTTGTTACCCCACCAAATATGAGGGTAAATAGTAAATCCTGCCAGCATACTCATCTATCCGGCGTGGGAACGGGATACCCGCCACCCGCACGTGGCGGTAACTGGCGGTGAGAGCAGCGTGGTGGGCACATGCCGGTTCAAATATAAATTTGAATTGTTGCAAGGACGGAGTGTGGTGTGTGTGCATCGTTCACAGTTGTTGAACGGCTGCACTCTTCTTTCACTTTGGGTCCTGCGTTGGCCTATTTTCTTGCGTGGGGATTGAGATGAGGCGTGAAGAGCTGTCTCGGTTGTGGATTAGAGTCTGACCGCCCCATGATCCATCGGACCAGCAAAGAGTTCGCTTGGGGACAGCAACAAGTAGGATCATTATTAACTCGAGATTGTGAGGATGATGATGGTGGCGTAGTACAGAGCTGCGTACACGGCACCGTGTGTGTCAGGCTTTTAAGTGTGGCAGAATCTTATTAGTGAGGGTGAGCAAAGAAAAATTATGTCCGAGTACATATATACTGGCATACCTGTCCGTGGTTGAAGGTTTTACAACAGGTTTAGGAAGCAAGCAACCCCACGGTATTGTGATGAGAAGAGAGCTGGTCTCCATCCCAGAGTGAATTTTCGCGCATGATGGGGTCTTCTCCAGGCAAGCTGTATTTGCCTCGGTGGTGACCAACCGATTAATTGCACTACTTAGTCGGTACACACTTGTGAGCATCTTCTGCACTTATGTGGCTCATGTGGAGTTCCAAAGTTGTTCTTGTTCTCTATTGGGTTCTTGTTCTCCATTGAGTTGGGTTCTCGAGCTCTTGAGCGGCCACATTCCGCTCAATAGAGAGGAGTCCACTTCGGACAGAACGAACAGCAAGCGATAATGCGAGCCTTGGGCGTGTCCCAAAAGCAAAACCTCACAGAAGCTTTCGTTTGACGGTACCCGGCGAAGAACAAGGTCCCATATCCTCCATATGCTCCCAATTTATCCACTTGTATAAGACACATGCAATCCTTCAAGTAAGGAAGGCAAAGTTGAGGGACGGAAGGAGATGTCCAGCCAAATAGAGCCCCACCCTCATCAGACCATAGACTGAAGGAAACTTTCAAAGATCACCTATACAATTGCACAGCAAATGCTGTGAACCCGATTCCCAAACAGGTCGCATCAGAGCTACATAACGGTCATCACCAGCTCGGCAGATTTCAGTATGCTGGCTCTGTCCAGAATGTAAGAAGTCTAACATGGTTGAATGATGGCAACTTCTATATATTAATAATAATCTGTAGAGAGATGGCAACAACGGTGGTTTAACACCTGCAGGGTGGGCGTGCTTCAACTACCAAAACAAACTAGCTCTTCACATGGAGAAATCACATCATGCACTGTTGATTGTTGGGGGGGTCTGGGAGGATCAATATTGTGCTCATTTCGGTCATTAACTCCATGGATTGAGCTGTCAGGACCTGATTCACAGTTGGGGCAGAAGTCACAGTAAAGTCCTAGTGCAATGACTATCCCAACTCCCAGGAGACCCGCAGCTACACTCCCAACGGTAGTAAAAATATGTTTTAGACGTGAAGTGTTGGAGGCTGGGGCCTTGTGGCACGTCGCGCAGCAGACAAGGTCCTTGAAGCTGCTTTTAAAGTCTGTTCGTGGGCAAAGTCCTCCCAAGTTCTATGTACTGCACTGTTCGCTGATGTTGCTTCCAGTCTGTGCACGAACACATACAGTCATCATTCTATGATAACAACAACTCACTAAATATCAGAACCCACACATCATTAAACATCTAGCTTGTGTGCATGTTGACACAACATTAATGCTGTAATCTGGCTTGAGCACCTGGTATATCAGGGGCCTGGGGTGTCAGATAGACCACTTCAGACTATCATCAGCAATTAGACCAAATCTCATCACTTACTGCGATTTGACATAATAGTGTACCGGCAGTGTGCTTTCCACCTAGCGCATTCTGGACCAAATCGGTGAGGTTCCCTAGCTTGTCTATAAGCACATTGATACCGCTACCCCGAGCAGCTCCCCATCAGCTCCAAGCTGTGGTTTCAAAACACAAGAACATGGCAAGTATGCCACCATCACAAGAAATTGAATAGGTGTCAACCATTGGCGAAAGAATCTCCTACAATGAACTGAAGGGTTGATTTGACATTGCAATGCAGTTTAAGACAAGAAGCTCCTGAATGCAAAAAGATTAGACACAATGCATGCACCAACTGCAGAAACTAACACACAAAAGCAACTCAGATACTGTATCTGGAATGTCAAACAACAGGGAAGTCTATATGTAATAACAATAAAATCTCTCCCTCATTTTAAGGTAATAGGAGGCACCAAACAAGGGTCTTTGCAATGTGTTGACAAAAAAAGTAATACCTATGTAAGTGACAGTAATCACTCAGCCAGTTGGATCATAATCTTGATACGGACCAATCCAGTACGGCTCGTTGTTTACCTGGGCAACGTGGGTAACAGCCAGATATGAATAATAAGATCTGATTGCATACAATGGATTGTTGTAATTATCTCGAACAACTAATATTGATGAGATTGGAGAGAATTTGATCGGAGCCATTGTCATCTGCTTGTGGCATCTTAAAAAGGAACACCTTGCCTTTAGATGAAGTGAGGTTACTCATGAGATCACTCGGCAGTGTTATGTTGCTGGAGGTAGCAATTTGCCCATCAGTCAAGACCACAATAATCTTCAGAGACTGATTTTTCATGACGTATTCAAATGATTGATTTAGTCCTGCAGTTAGGTTTGATCCTCCCTGTTGATTGGATACAGATTGGCGCCCAATTGTTGCCCTAGCCATCAAAACCTTCAAATTTCTTACAATGATGTTCTCAAGAGCAGAACACCAGAAACGTACCGCTGCATCAGCCAACAGGCTAGCTCCAGAACTGTTGAAAGTAACAACATTGACATAATCTCCTGTGGACATCGTTTGGAGGATCTCCAGTGTGACGTTCTGAACCATTCCGAAGTATGTACCCGGGTGCAAGAAGTCTACTGCTAAAGTTTGGCCCATTGTAGACCCGGCATCAATCAGCCACCACCAAATCTTTGGTCACAGAAATGCCCTGTACATACCTATGCACCAAACATGCTATAAACCCATGACTTGTGAGAGAAGCACTGCAAGGTGCACACAATGCACGACATGATTTGCAGAAGCCTACAGATCTTCACTCATGCTAGCTAGACATCATGCATAATTCATGATTGGACCAGCTAAAAGGATAATTGAAAGTCAAGGATACAAATGAGCCACTCAAAGATGAAATCTGGAGTTGATAAGAAATCAGCATTATAGACAGAAGACACTGTTACAAGGTGGGGAAGATCCATTGTACTTGTTGTGATATGCTAGAAACTGACAAATTTTCACAATTGAGACAGGTTTCAGGGACAGTAAATCCTCCCCATCATGGTGCCCCATATCGAGTACATCACCTTCAGCAGTGGTGGAGATAATCACTGAAAGTGAAGAGAGGAAAAACCCAATTGAACAAAAAGTAACAGAGTTGGATTGGGACTTTCACATTTAGCATCACCTCCAAACATCACATAAAAGCAAAAAGGTAAGTGAGGGCAACTATTTTCGCTGCTTGTCTTGCTTTCGTCTCTACAAAAGAATCACTTATGGAACTCTTATGGAACTAAAATTTAATTGGAAATGGAGCTGGATAATATCATCATTTTCATTATATCGATTACATTATTTTCATTTGGTAGTTGTCGCAGGACTATTCTCGACGAGTATAGAAACATGAGTTCACCTGGAATACCTGTAGTTATCCCTGTAAAGAAAGCATCGCTTGTGAAAATCAAGCGGCACGCAACACTTGGATGGATTGAGAAATGCAATGTACCTTACGAACCCTTTCTCATAGGAAATTAACATTTGAGTACTCTATCCGCTGTTGGAATCATTGCAGTACTTGTTGGCACTGGACCCTCGGTTGTTCTACCTTTCCATGTCTTCATTAGCTGCCTCAAATTCTTTGAACAAAGTAGGCCACCAGTAACCTGCAAGTAGTATCTTCCTACTGGTAGTCTCTTCTCCAAAATGACCTCCAGCCACTCCTTTATGAACTTCCTCCAAAACTTTATTTACTTCATGGTGGTACAAGCATCGTTTAAGTACTCCATCAGGTCCTAGCTTATACATTCTGCCCCCTACCATAGTATAAGGTAAAGCCTTGATAGCGATTCTCTTCCTCTGCTCCTTACCATAACTAGGTGGGCACTGACCATGAGTAAGGTAGTATCTGATTGGCCACTGCCAATCTAACCATTCATCTACACTTCCTTGCACCTCCATTGCAAATAAACTCGCATCAGGTAATTGGTCGTCTACTCCTGTGGCGGGCTCTCCTGTTGTTAGGCGTGACAAATGATCTGCCACAAGATGCAAACGGCCAGGCTTGTAAACAACTTCGAACTCAAACTCGTGCAAGATTATTAACCACCTCGCTATCCTTCCACTTATCAAAGGTTTGTTCACCAGATATATCAGAGCCTAGTGATCCACATAAAACATAAACTTTCTTCCCAATAGGTAATGCCTGAATTTCTTGACTGCATAAATCATTGCCAGTGCTTCTCTTTCAGTTGTGCTATAGTTCCTTTCAGCACTGTTCATCAACCTGCTAGCATAGTACACAGATGAATCTATATTTCCTGTAACATTTTGGGCTAACACCGCTCCCAACGCTTCTCCTGAGGCATCACAGTGAACATGAAATACTACATGCCAGTGAGGGTTAATCAGGACAGGTGTAGTTGTTACTGACAATGTAAGTTCCTCAAAAGCCTGTTGACATTCAGCTGTCCATGCAAACACTGTATCTTTCTTCAGAAGTTTGCTCAATGGTGTTGATATCTGTGCATACCTTTTGACAAATCTTCTGTAATAACTGGTTTGTCCAAGGAATCTCCTTAGACTTTTAACATTTACTGGTGGTGGAGAGGCTTTAATGGCCTCTGTCTTCATGGGATCCACAAGAAGTCCCCTCTTACACACGATGTGTCCCAAAAGCACCTCTGAGTTCACACAGAAAATACACTTCTCTGGATTCAGGCCCAGACCTCTCATCCTGCATCTGGCCAAACATAACTCCAATTTATGCAAGTGCTCATTCTTTGAGCTGTACACACTGAAATCATCCAAGAACACCTGCATGAAATCATCCAGATACTCATGAAAAGATTCATTTATCACTCTCTGAAAGGTTGCTGGTGCATTACAAAGTCCAAAAGGCATGACTTTGTATGCATAAGCACCCCAGTCTGTGATGAAAGCTGTCTTTCTCTGGTCTTCTTCTGCCACTTGCACTTGATTATAACCACTGAAGTCATCCATGAATGAGTACATCTCATGGCCTGCCATAGTGTCCAATACCGCTTCTATGAATGGCAAAGGAAATGGATCTTTCTTCGTGCAAGCATTCAACTTCTTATAGTTCACACAAACTCTCAGTTTACCATTCTTCTTGGGAACTATCACAATGGGTGACAACCAAGTTGTATACTCTATCGGGTATATAAACTTAGCCTCAGCCAACTTTTTGATCTCTTCTCCAACCTTCTGTGCATAGTTGGGATTCATTCTGTACCTTGCCTGTTGGATTGGTACTGACCCTGGTTCCAATTCAATCTTATGCTGACAGATCTCAGGTGGTATCCCTTTTAGATCCTCGTAGCTCCAAGCAAATACATCTTTGTATTTGATGAACAAACTCTTAGCTTCCTCAAAGAATTCTGGCTCCAAATCAGCCCCTACCTTCACCATCCTCGGTTCCTCCTTCAGTTCCCAGTTCACACTTCACTTCCCTCACCTGCTCATCAGCTGTGATTGTCCAACCAGTCACCACTTCATCCTGTAAACTCATAGTGGCTGGTTCTTCTAGGATTTCCACTTCTCCTTCTCTTTCTTCATAGAAATGTGGTGGGTAGCTGCTTATTTCACCTTCAATTGGTGTTGTTGTCACTACACCACAGCAGATACCTTTTAAACAACTTAGGCCTTCCAGCTGCATCTCTGCAACCTGCTCCCACTCTGGGTGTACAGCGAACAGGGTAGCTTCCTGCTCCTCATCCAGTCCTCCCCTCCAGTCATACTCCCTGACCCCTCGAGGTCTTCTCGTAGCAGGTAATCTACTAGATTTCTTTGTGGTAATTTGTATCTTGTGCATCCCATTATGCACAGTTAGTAACTGGGAATTCCAGTCATGGAATACCTTGGCCTGTTTCAGCCACGGACGTCCCAACAATAAGGAGTAAGCTTCCATGGCTTCATCCATTTTTAGCACAGTTATTGTGATCATAAAGATCATCTTTTGAATCTGTATATTAACTCCTCTTATCAATCCCAATGGTTGTACACTTCTTTGATCTGCCATTGTTACTGTAAAATGGGGCTGGTTTCATGTTACTTAGACCAAGCTTCTGCCTTAATTGGTCTGTCATGATATTCACTCCAGAGCCTCCATCTATCAGTACATCAGTTAGTTCTGTGCTTCCAATTCTCAATTGGATTACTGGCATAGAATCATCAAAGTCCCTGACTGTTTCTCGCCCTTCCGGCTTCACATTATAACTGGTCACCTTGCTGTTCAGGTCTGTGTTTCCTGTCACATGGGCAGTTCGATTGATTGCTTGATACAGCCTGTGTCTACAATAAGGTGCCACAGCCAATAGCTGTCCAATGGTAATCTCTGCTTTGGTCTGGCATATTACTTCAGCCAAAGTCCCTTCATTACTCTGCATGTCTGCAGCTTCTTTTTTCCTTTCATCCTCACTCACTTCTTCTTCTCCATCAGAATCAGAGGAATCTACCATAGGAATATCAGTACTCTTCTGCATTTCCCTTATGGTATCTGTCACTTCCTTGTGCAGTTCCTTCTCATCTCTCCAAGCCTCATCATTTTCAGGCACATCACTGTCATCTTCATTATCATCATCTTCCTCAACTACTGGAGGTATTAGTTTGGCTTTGCTTCTCGTTACTATCATTGTACTTACTTCTAGTACAACACATGGCCTAACCATGTGAGCTGCACCACTGGGCCCTCATTCACAGGAGCTTTCATCTCATTCTGGTGTCTAATCCAAAATGAACAGGCTGCTTTGCGATGTCCTGCCTGATTACAATAGTAACACAGTTCTTCACCATTGGGTCCTCGCCCTTGGTCTGCTCTAGGATTATTTCTGTAATCCTGATTCCCTGGCTGGTAATTCCCCCTTGGATTACCCTGATAGTTGCCTCTGGAATTTCCTTGGTAATTCCCTCTTGAATTACCTCTCCCTTCCATGCCATTGTTATAACCACCAGGCCTACCATAGTGGTCCTGATCACTGTTTCTTCTTGGCTGGGGCTGCACTTGATGCACCCTTACTTGCCTAGGTTCTCTAGCTGTTGTCATTCTGTTGTAGTAATAATTCTCAGTAGAATGGTTATCCATTTTACATATAGTACAGTGTTTCTCCTTCATGTGGCATTCAGTGGTGGTATGGCCTTCATTCTGGCACTTTGCACACCAAACACCCTTCCTCCAATGTGTTGCAGCCTCTGTGGCATACTTCTTCAAGATTTCTTCTAATCTTTTCTCATAGTTATCCCTCTTCAACTTCTCCTTCCTCTTACTCTTCCTTTTCAGCTCTTGCTCTTCTTCCTCATCTGACTCATCCTCAGAGTCATCATCATCCCTTTTGTCTCTCCTGAGCATTCCCAATTGCTCAATTCTGTTTGCTGTTTCAAATGCCTCCTCCACTGTATTATGGGGTAACATATCCACTTTCTTCTGCAACTCTGGTCTTAGTCCACTCACAAACCAAGTCTTCTGTAAACCTGGTGCTGGTACAGCAGCCAGCTTTTTCATCATCAATTCCATTTTTTCCATATACTCCTCAACAGTTTCATGCTTCTTTTGCTTTAACTGTTGTAAACTTCCATACACTTCATCCTCAGTTTTACTTGTCCTAAACCTATTTCGGAATGTTGTATTCAAGCCATTCCAGGTTAGGAAATGATTATCAGGGAATCTTGCATACCATTCACTTGCTTTCTTGATAAGTGAACAAGGAAACAATCTCATCTTGGCATCCTCGCCATTCTCATTGTTCACAATACACATGTGCTCAAATTGGCTAATGTGTACATCAGGATCCCCTTTTCCTGAATATATTGGAAAATGTGGTTTTGCCCGTGTTGGTTGTAACGCCATCTGTGGCCCTACCCTCTGCCCATTGACAGATGCTGGCCCCCTTGCTGGTGCTGGTCCTTGAGGACCTGTTGTAGTTGTGGTGGATCTTCCACCCAGTGGTGGCCCCTGAGCACTCCCTGCTACTGGCCCCACGATATTCACAGTATTCCCAGCTCCAGTTGCACTACTTCCCACACTCTCTGTCCCCCCAGAGCCAGATCCAGGCTGCCGCCTGATCCCCCTGAGCCGACACCTTCGTTGGCCTGTGATCCAAGTGCTCCAATTTCTTCTCTCTGTTTTCATCCTCCAAGTTCTGCCCTTGGGTTTCTTCTTCACTCATGTAACTCAACTGTAATGGTATTGGAGAGTCTGAACTCTCTGTTGACTCTGCCACATCCTCTCCTCCTTCTTCACCTTCCGTTTCAGAAACTGGAGTTCCTGCTTTTGGTGTTCCATGCCAACTCTTATCAAAGATTTCTGTCAAATCTTTTATCCAGGGATGTACCTCATATCTTTCACCTCGTGATTGATCTTCTTCATGTACCAATTCCCTTAATCTTTCTTGCAAAGAAAAAGAAGGAGTGGCATCCAACTCTAGTTCTTCCGGTATGGGTGATTTACTCTCTGATCTTAATGGTGTGAGAGGTCCAGATGATTCCCCTATGTCTATTCCTCTCTCCCAAAGATATGGATAATTAGCTTTCAGATAACTTTCTCTTTTTGCTCAATATCTCTGGAGTCTAGCTTCTCTTTCATCACTCATGTCCCATGTCTTTCATTTCTGTTAATGTGGCAATAACCAAAACTCTCTTCTGTAGTATCTCTCGTATATGCGTGGGTTTCTTTCAGCTTCAATGCACCCTTGGCTATACTAAAAGTCTCTGTTACCATATAACCATATGGCAAACAAGTCTGGAAAGCTGTTCTTGGTGTGAGTTTGATCCACAAAATATCCTTAGGAATCCAATTCTTTACCAGTACAAGCTCTTCATGCATATGAGTATAAACATTCACCTTCCTTTCCTCCCAACCTTCAAACTCTACTCGCTTAATGGATAACAATGCTATCACATAAACCAGTGTTGGTAACCAACGTGCTCTTCCCCTACAGGCCACCTGATAAATCTTTATCACTCCTTTCTCCAGACCCCACTCCGGGTCAGCATCATGAATTCTCTTAAGAATGTTTTCTTTACAACCGTCTGGCAATTCCAAGAACCTCTGAAAGAATTGTTTGGACAATCTTTCCTTCTCAATTTCACAGGGAATTTGATTCACATCAAATTCTTTAATTCTCCATCCACCATGATCCCACCAGATACCTGTCACATCTGGTTGTTCATGACCCAGTTCCCCAGTATGGTCGCCAAATGTCGAGCGGCTTTTACTCACCCATCCCTTTGCTATCCGAGGTGGAAACTCCAAGATAGAAGAGTTGGATATCTCTAAGCACTCAGCCCGCTCAGTACAATCAGTCATGACCTGCAGCTAGTGAATCATGGTTGTGCTTCCCATTTGTATTCCTTCTTGCCTTCATGTTATCAATTCACCTTATCTGATACTGAAGCATCAGATTGCTTCAGTATCTACTTAATTCCAATTAATCATGCATTCATTTCACAGCTTCATTCATGTCTCTCTACACAGTGTGCTTGTATCGAATAAGTATCAGATTACGATTTTTCAGGTACTAGGCCAATGTCAAGGTGACTCTAATCTGCCCTACAATATCACTACAGCTCTCCATGGAATAAGCATCTACTGTTCATATTTTCTCCTTCTATCTGCTCTCGTCCTCCTCTCCCCTTGATGTCCTCTCCTCCCTGACCATGAAGCGCTCCCCCGTCCAGTGTTCCTCTTTCCGTTGCCGCTCCCCTTATCTGCCCGCCAGCTGTTCTAACCACCTAACTAATTAACCGTCATCCCTGAAGTAACACGTTCCTTCTACAGATGTCGTTCCCTCACAGTCGTTCCCTGCCAATGATAACTATTCCCCATGTACCGTGACAGGCTGTGTCAAGTTGTGCCGAGCTGTGACTGGCTGTGTAAGGCTGTGTTGGGCTGTGACTGGCTGTGTCGGCTGTGTCAGGCTGTATCGGGCTGTGTTGGCTATGACGGGCTGTGACTGGCTGTGTCGGGCTGTGTTGGCTGTGACTGGCTGTGACGGGCTGTGCGAAGCTGTGGCGGGCTGTGTCGGGCTGTGTAAAGCTATATCGGGCTGTGTGAAGCTTTGGCGAACTGTGTCGGGCTGTGTAAAGCTGTATCGGGCTGTGGCGGCTGTGACTGGCTGTGTAACCCCCCCCTAAAGCCTGTTGCTGTCACCCCTAAGGCTCCTGTTGGTCTCAGTCTGTGTAAAAATTAAGGGTACCCCACAGAACCTGTAAAAGCGTTAAAGTCCCAAACAACCCTCTAACAGTGGCTTCACCCGTGTTGGAACTACTGCCACCATCTGTAGCCCTACTTCCTGGCCAGTGACTAGTGCTGGACCTTCTGCAGGTGGTGGCCCCTATGGCCCCCCTGTGGATGCTGGTCCTTGTGCACTTCCTGTGGGTGCTGGTTCCTCTGGACCCACTATTTCAAGCTCTTCTATATTTGCAACACCCCAAGGTCCAGTTGTATTGCTTCCCACACTCCCTGTCCCTCTAAAGCCAGATCCAAGCTGCCCGCCTGATCCCCCCGGACCGACACCTTTGTTAGCCAGTGATCCAAGTGCTCCACTTGATCCTGGTCCAGAAGTTGGGATGTCCTGGTTACAACGCCAACTTCCTCTGGTGGGTCTATGCTTTCATACCCTTCATCTTCCACATTTTTGTCTCGGCCTTCATCTTCCAAGTTCCGTTCTTGGATTACTTCTTCCTCGCTCATATAACTCAATTGGAGTGGTGTTGGAGAGTCTGAACTCTCCGATGGCTCTTCTTCATTCTCCCCTCTTTCATTGACTGGTGCATCAGAAACTGGTGTTCCTGCTCTAGGTGTACCGCGCCAACTCTGATCAAAGATTTTTGTCAAATCTTTAATCCATGGATATAACTCAGATCTTTCCCCTCTTGGTTGATCTTCTTCCTCCACCAAATCTTTTAATCTTTCTTCTAAAGAATAAAGTGGAGTGGTGTCCAAATTAGAATCTTCAGGTATGGGTGATATACTCTTTGGTCTTGGTGGTGTGAGAGGCCCAGATGACTCTCCTATTAAATAATCTTCTTTTTTTGTTGAATATATGTGAATTCTTGCTCCTCTTTCATCACTCATGTCCCATGTCTTTCATGTCTAGCATGAGGTAGTACCCAAAACTCTCTCCTGTAGTACCTCTTGTATATGCTTGGTATTCTTTCAAGCTTCAGAGCTTTCCTGGCTAGACTAGAAGTCTAGGTTACCATGTAACCATATGGAAGACAAGTCTGAAAGGCTGTTCTTGGTGTAAGTTTGATCCACAAGATATCCTTGGGAATCCAGTTCTTTACCAACGCAAGCTCTTCATGCATGTGAGTGTAAACATTCACCTTCTGTTCCTCCCAGCTTTCGAACTCTACTCGCTTAATGGATAGCAATGCTATCACATACACAAGTGTTGGCAACCATCTTGCTCTTCCCCTATAGGCTACTTGATTAATCTTTACCACTCCTTTCTCTAATCGCCACTCAGGATCAGCATCATGCACTCTCTTAAGAATGTTTCTTTACAACCGTCTGGCAACTCCAAGAACCTTTGAAAGAATTGCTTGGCCAATCTTTCTTTATCTGTTTCACACGGAATTTGATTCACATCAAATTCTTTGATTCTCCATCCTCCATGATCCCACCAGATGCCTGACATATCTGGTTGTTCTTGACTCAGTTCCCCAATATGGTCGCCAAATGTTGAGCGGCTTTTACTCACCCATCCCTTAGCTATCTGAAACTCCAAGATAGAAGAGTTGGATATCTCTAAGCACTCAGCCCGCTCAGAACAGTCAGTCATGACCTGCATCTAATGTATCATGGGGCGGTCTTCTTTATTTTATCTTGTTTACCTTCATATTTGGAACTGAAGCCCTGATGGCTTAAGGTTACGTCTCTGGTTGCTTATGCAACCTTCTGGTTCATTGTTTCACCTCTATCTAGGCATCCCACAGCTTCTTTCAGTTCTCTCTACGCATTGTGAGTATGAAATAAGCATCACATTAATATCTATCACAGATCAGGCCGCAGCCATGGTGTCTCTATTCTACCCTACAGTATCCTCTATAAGCTTGCATGTCTCAAACTACATCGTATCGTCTCCTCTCCTCCGTGTGCTCTCTCGTCCCTGTGCTCCAAGATCGTGCTCCAAGAAATGATCCCTCCATGTAGCTACTCTACATATTCTACTTGTAAGTTGTTCTAACCGCTTAACTAACTAACTGTCATCCAAGACAGTATGCACGTTCCCTCTGCAGATGATGTTCCCACACAGTCGTTCCCTCCCGTGATAACAGTTCCCTGTGAATACTATAACTGGCTGTGTCTGCTGTGACTGCTCTGATGGGCTGTGTCTGTTGTGTCGGGTTGTGTCGGGCTGTGTGTGTCGTGACTGGCTGTGACGGGCTGTGTAAGCCTATGACTGCTGCCCATGTGAGTATGAATTGACACCCCCTAAGGCCGTTGCTGGTCCGTGACTGCCACCCTTAAGGCTTGTGTTGGTCTGAGTATGCCACACCTTAAGGTCTGCGCAAAATTAAGGATACCCCACAGATGTCGTAATCTGTCTAAGTCCTGGACAGCACAGGCACCGGGTCCACAAATGGAGCCTGCAATTACAATGGGTTTTGTGAGGCCCTTGGCCAATCTCTGCAAGTCATGTACACAAACCAAATAAAAATAACAAAAACAAAAAGAATGTGTAGGCAATACAACAAAATGGCGAGAGAGATACTGGCCTCATGATGCTCCGAGGCGATGGTATCCCTGGGCCTGAGCGCGGGCATCTCAGGCACCTCGAGTTCAGGTGCCAAAAGTTGTCCCATTTATGGCAATGGAACCCCCATTGCCGCCAAAGATGCCATGAGTTGTGCTTGCTCCTCAGAAGAGGCTTGACCCCAACTGCCACTAGCTAGAGTCACACCAGCGAGCTGGCATGCGAGGCCCTTCCTGGCCGAGGACTGGCCACCAATGGAGGTATCATGGACATGAGCGGGAGAGGCACCTTGGGTACCATGAGATGCATCATGCCATGAAGAACTCCCCAATCTTTCAACATGAGCATCATTTGGGCCAAGCGGCCTAGCTACCTCCCCACGTATGGGACCCCTCTCCATCCTCTCTCTCTCGTGTGCATTGATCATCAAATCCCGTTGACGTGTCATAACCCTCCTAACCTCGGTGGTTGGAGAAGCACCGGGAGCTATGTCCAATTGGCCCATCCTATGACCATCTTGAAAAATCTTTATATTACCCGTATACAATGCTTCTAACAAAGGAGAGAGGGTAGCGCTAGATACTTCAGGCCCAATGGTGGACTCATCAATAGTACCAGTAGTATCCGGCACAGGAGCCACTTCAACTACAACACCTTGGCCCAAGAGGGGGGCATCATCATCAACACGGTGCTCGGGGGGGCCATTGGTACTCTCGGGCTCATGAAATGAAGGAGCAAGCACAGGAGGAGGGGAAGGCCGGGGGGTCAAACCAGATTTCTTTCGTGTACTTGAGCGATACGGGTTTGCTTCTGGTTTTTTCCTTTTCTTTGCAGTAGGGGTCTTCTCCGAATCCTTGGCCATGTCTGAAATGAACTACAACATATGAATTCAAAGAAAATATCCTAAAAAGCATAGTGAAGACTGTAGAGTATTACATGGATTTTAATAGAGCAAAAAAGAATTATACATTGGAAAAGACACTACAATGTATCAACATCAAATAAACCAATAAATAATTAAAAAACTACACCAAATACAGACCATGGGACATACAAGTAGAAATATAAAAAGTAGGAAAACACAATAATGTAGCCGTTAGTGACGAGTCTTCTCTCACAAGCCCTGAATCACAAAACATAGAGGCGGAGGCAGGGAGTACCAGACCCGAGCAAGAGGACGGTAGCTGCCAGCGACCAGAGAGAAGCAGCCAACGTCCGTGGGGCGAGGGGGCGAGACACGGAGATCAGTCGCTGCGCGCATCACCGCAGCCAGCTCCCCATTCCTGCGAATGCGATCAGGTAGGTCGTGAGAGAGACAAATGGAGAGGGTGCCTGCAATTCCCAAAATAAATAAATAAAACCCCATGTGGGCTGGGGTGCCTGCGCGCACCAACGTGGCCAGCCCCATGTTGCTGCGAATTGCTTGATAGAGATGGTGAGGGAGAGAGAAAGGGTGCCTGCATCACCAAAAATAACTAAAAAATAAAACCCATGTGGGCTGGGGTGCCTGCATGCACCAGCACGGCCAGCCCCCCATTGCTGCAAATTGCTTGACAGAGATGGTGAGGGAGAGAGAGAGGGTGCCTGCATCACCGATCAAAACTAAAAAAAAAAACCCACGTGGGCTGGGGTGTCTGCGCGCAGTAGTGCAGCCAAGCCCCCCCCCCCCCCCCCCCCGTGCTGCGAATTGCTTGACAGAGATGGTGAGGGAGAAAGAGAGGGTACCTACATCACCCAAAATCGAAAAAAAAAAAAATGTTATGTGGGCTGGGGTGGCTGCGAATTCCTCCCCCCCTAGCTACGAATTGCTGCACAGAGGTGGTGAGGGAGAGAAAGAAGGTGCCTGCATCACCAAAAATCCAAAAAAAAAAAACCCATGTGGGCTGAGGTGGCTACGAATTGCCCCCTCCTTGCTGCAAATTGCTGCACAGAGGTGGTGAGGGAGAGAGAGAGGGTGCCTGCATCACCCAAAATCCAAAAAAAAAAACCATGTGGGCTGGGGTGCCTACGAATTGCCCCCCCGTTGCTTCGAATTGCTGCACAAAGGTGGTGAGGGAGAGAGAGAGGGTGCATTCATTCAGAACTTTGAGCCTAGGACAGGAGTTACACAGGTGAGGGGAGTAGATATAGAGATTACTCCCCAGTACTTGCAGCAACTGTTTGAATTGCCATCTGGGCATGTGAATGTGGATGAACACAGGGCAAGATTGCAAATGGTCAATTTGTTCCAAGAAACGAGTTTCTTTAAAACTCAAGGATACACCTGCACCAAGGCTGAGTACCCAGGGCTAAGAGAAGTTGGCCAAATACTGAACATTTTGTTTGCCATAAAACAGAACCAACAGTACTTGAGCAGATCATTCATGGAGGAGATACTGAAAGCCTTGAGGGGAGAGGATGTAGCTTGGGCGGAGTTGATGTACAATGGTCTAGTGGAAGAGATGAAGCGGTTACAGGGCACTGTAGCTAAGTCTCCGATCATAGTGTCTGGCCCAATAATTGCGCAAATTATCCTTGATTCTTGCATACTTGATGCGCGAGAACGTAAGGAGATGGGAGCGTTTGAGACAGCAACCACTGCAATTAAGGAGCAGGGCTCTTCACATGGTGAAGGTGGATTGGAGGGGCAGCACCAGTCCAAGAGGCAGAAGCGGGATACCACTGTGGCAGATCCACTAGCTTCAAGGAAACCACAAGATGATGTTTCCATAGTTCTTGTGCAGGATGGGGAACAGCAGCACAGAGGGGTGTTGTTACTGGAAGCACGACCTGTGGAGAGGGAGGAAGAAGTTACCTCAATACCACAGCCACCACAGCCAGTTGACTCAATTGTTCCGGGGGTCACTCAGATAGTACATGCTGTTACACCAGAGCCTATTGCTCTGGAAAGAGAAGGGCTGGACATTCCCACTAGGTAGTGGCAGAAATTGAGAAGGGGGACTTTCTCTATGAAAACTCTGGCTTGGTCAGGGAACCAGTGGTGCCAAAAATACAGAGTTTGACCAAGGAAATCCCTACTATGCATGTGATGCCCGAACCTGTGGAGGAGGTTCCAGAGGTAGAAGGTAGGGGCACTGCAGCACCTATGGAGAATGAGGTCGTCCAGGACGAAGATCTTGTGGGAACATGGCCTGAATGGTTGGTGAAACATCACACTGTGGAGAATCAGGGTGACCACCAACAGGGTTCCCATGAAGACCCACAGCAGGCCATGCTTATGAGTTCCATAAGCAGAACACTCAATTTGTTGGGCACATATGTGAAATCTCATGTTCCATCTACACAAATGGCAGCTTTGAGAGAGGAACTCAAGCAGGAGTTTGAGGCTAGAATTGCCACTGAGTGTGCAAACAAGGTGGATGTGGAGGCCAACCTCAAGTTGTAGAAAGAATTGGAGGACACCAAGGCTGCCCTGCAGCTAGCAAAGAGGAATCTGATTGAAGCAGGTCTGGAGCAAGGGAAGTTGCATGAAGCGCATAAGCAGCAGCTATACCAATTGCAGGTGAAGCATGAGGGCAAATTGCAGGAAGTGAAGGTGCTTCATACAGAATTGAAGATAGTTCATCAGAGAATGACCATACAATGTGCCACACTAACAACTGCTCTGGAGCAAACTGCGTTAGAAGTTAACAGACAAGCAGAGAGATGTATGATGGCCAAGGCTGAGACAGTAAAGCAGGGGAAACTTATTGCTGATCTGAAGGCTACTCTCCGTCGCAATGAGGATACTTTCCAATAGTACAGTCAGGTTGAGTGTCGCGGCCATTTGCCTTGAGGGCAGGGGGTCGGGACACATAAGGGGCTGCCCTTGTGGTGGTGGAGGCAGCGACAGCGATAGGTATGGGGGGCTGAAGCACCCTTGAGTGCCCAAGGCACTCAGGGAAGCGGAGGCGCTCACTAGCTGGAGCCCCGCACACCGGGTTGCGGTGGGGGTGGCTCCACAAGGGGTGGTGGTAGCTTAGTGGGACTTAGTGGGGGTGGCATAGGACTCACCATGGGGGCGGAGACCTCGTGGTGGGAGTCGTGGGGAGTCTTGGGACTCATCACGGTCCATAGGGGCCGTGGTGAGCGGGCCAAGACTCACCGCGACTCACCACCGGGAATCGAGGGTCTTCGTGGTGGTTCGCCATAAAATGGCATGGCTGGTTGTGAAACCCCCGCGGACAGCTACAGAAGTATATATAGGGAGTAGTAACCCCGAGAACGGTGCAAGCCCGTTGGTGACCAAAAACTAGTGAGTGAGCGAGCGAGCCGGAAAGCGACCAAAGAGTGGGGAGCTGTTCCGGACTGCCATCTACCAAAGGGAATTCCACTAGACCCAAATAGGTGGAGGGTCTTTTGGGGGAGCGAAGGGGGACCGTTATGTCCCGGTGAGCAGCCGAAGCTCCAAGTTGGCCCGGCGGCCGGTTGGGAGTCAGGCACGCGCATCAAAGCGAGTAACTATGACTTGAGGGGGGAGCTTACCGAAGTGAGGTGCGCGACATTTGGTATCAGAGCTTAGAGTTCAGTACGCGATCGTCCTTGGGATTGGCCTCATCATGGGGTCGGGCAAGCCGAAGCGAAAGCGGAACGGCCCAAAAGATGATGATCCCGGTGAGCCCGATGGGGGCGGCGTGTCACCGAGGCGGCCGTTTGAGGAAGCGATGCATGTTTCCGAAAACGAGGCCCCCCAAGAGCGGGAGGAATCCGAGGAGTCGGAGCCTGAGGAATCCTTGAGAGCTTTGACAAACCAAGAGATGCCTCCCATGCCGGTAGCCTTTTGGGAAGGGTTGTTGGCGCAGTTTGGCAGGACGTTGAAAGACGTGTTGAAGGCGGCTAATGCCACTTCCGCTAAGGCAAAGTTTAAGGTGAAGCCTAAGGAACCCGGCACCTTCGAGGGCGTCCGAAATCGGAAAGCACTCAACACCTGGCTCTTGGAGTTAGAGCAGTACTTCCGGGCGGCCAAGTTGAGTGACGAGGATCGGGTGGAAGTGGCTCCCACCTATTTGAGGGGCTATGCTCAACAATGGTGGCAGAAACGCCTTCACGACCGAGGTCCAAGCCCGGAAACCTTGAATTGGAGTGGGTTCAAGGAATTGATGAAGAGACAGTTTGTGCCCCTCAACGCGTCCTGGCTTGCCCGGGACAAGATGAAGAATTTGAAGCAAACAGATGACATTCGGGGGTATGTCCACGCTTTCAATGTGTTGTTGCTCGAAGTCGCGGACATGGCAGAACCAGAAATGGTCTTCAACTTTGTGGCGGGACTGGCCCCATGGGCTAGGCGGAAGTTGGAGGAGAAGCCACCCAAGACTTTGAACGAGGCAATTGAGAGGGCTGAATGTTTCTCGGATGTCCCTAGGGGTGAAAGACAAGGCCGTACGGAGCTGAACCACAAGAAGATTCGGCGGGAAGGTGACTCCTTCCGACCGGAAAAGAAGTGGGATAGGCCACGCGGCAAAAATGGCACGTGGAAATCGAAGGGAGGGCCTTCACACGTCAAGGCGGCACCCGGTGCTCCGAAAGGAAAAGCAGGTGGAGCGGCTTATGGCGGACAGAAGGCGACCTTTGATGGAGTGTGTTTCAATTGCGGGGAGCCCGGGCACATGGCCAAGAAGTGCACGAAGCCCGGCAATTGAACATGACTCGGGCGACCACGGAGCTGTCGGAAGATACCATCAGTCGCTTGGTGGAAGCGGTGGTCGCCAGGACTTGCAAGGTAGGCAAATTTTCTTGTGAGTTGTATCAGGAAACTGGCGCCTTACGAAAAGGGAGTCAGTTATTGTTCGTGGATGGGATAATATCCGGAACTAATGTGTCGTTGTTGGTGGACACAGGAGCGTCGCACTCCTTCATGACACCGGCAACGGCACAAAAGCTGGACTCCCGACAAGTGACGTGGGGGCCTCTATTGAGGTGCGTTCTGCCAAAGGAGAACCACAATTGGCGACAAGGTTGGCGATTGATGTTCCTCTTCAACTGGGGAGTTGAGAGGGACGTGAGAACTTCACCATCTGCGAGATCGATGGAGTGGATCTCATTTTGGGGATGACCTTTTGAGCAAATCCGGAGCGGTCATAGATGGCCGCAAGAGAGTAGTCACGCTGCCATGTGGGAATGGTGGCAAGGTTTTACAAGTGTCTGAAACGCCCAAATCCGTGGGAGGGCGAATAAACCTTCTGTCAGCAAAGGAGTGGGCCGTGGAGAGGCACACGAGCCCCAGTTTTTGCTTTACATTAGAGAAGTGAAAGGAGAAGGCGATGGGGAGCCGAGCCCAGATTGGATCAAGGGGATTTTGGAGAAATACCATGATGTGATGCCGGAGGATTTACCAAGCGGCTTGCCACCGCGAAGAGGAGTTGACCACAAGATTGAGGTGATACCGGGATCGGAACCGCCTGCCAAGGCACCCTACCGGTTGAGCCACAGAGAGTTGGTCGAGCTGAAGACTCAGCTCAAGGATCTAATGTCAAGGGGGTACATCCGGCCGAGTAAGTCACCTTACGGAGCCCCGGTGCTATTTGCAGACAAGAAGGATGGGACGCTGCAGATGTGTGTCGATTACAGGGCTCTGAATAAGGTGACTATCAAAAACCCGTACCCTTTGCCAAGGATCGACGACCTCTTCGATCGGTTGGCAGGAGCGAAGTATTTTAGCCGGATCAACTTGCGCTCCGGCTATCACCAAATTCGGGTGGCGGAAGGAGATGAGGAGAAGACCGCGTGCAGGACAAGGTATGGTTCATATGAGTTCCTGGTGATGCCTTTTGGGCTCACCAATGCACCAGCGACATTTAGCACGCTGATGAACAGCCTTTTTCAGGAGTGGTTGGATGACTTTGTGATCGTGTACATCGACGACATCTTGGTGTACTCGAAAACAAAGGAGGAGCACCTGGAGCACCTCAAAAGGGTGTTCCAAAAATTGCGAGAAGGGAAGCTGTATGCCAAAGCTTCAAAGTGCGAATTCGGGGTCACGAAAGTGGAGTTATTGGGGCATGTGATTACACAGAATGGGATCAAAATGGATGACAGAAAGGTGAGGGCGATCTTGGACTGGGAGCCTCCGACTTCGGTCCCGGGAGTGCGATCCTTCCTAGGACTCGCCTCCTATTACCGGAAGTATGTGAGAAATTTTGCCAAGATTGCGGGGCCGCTGTCAGACCTTCTGTGTAAATCTAAAGTCTGGGCATGGAACACCTTTTGTGGCCAAGCTTTTGCTGAATTGAAGCAGTGGATGGCGGAAGCTCCAGTCTTGAAAATCCCGGAGTTCGATCGTCCATTTGAGATTCATACAGATGCGTCGAACTTCGCGATTGGGGGTGTACTTATGTAAGATGGACGTCCAGTGGCTTACGAAAGTAAGAAACTGAATGAAGTGGAGCGACGGTGGCCGACGCACGAAAAAGAGATGAAGGCGGTGGTGCATTGCCTTGAGCTTTGGCGCCACTATGTTGGTTCCAACCCAGTGAAGGTGTTCACGGACAATGTCACAGTGAAGTATTTTGCCACGCAGCCCAAGTTGTCCCCAAAACAACTTAGGTGGCAAGATACTTTGGCGGTGTTCGACATGGATATCCAGTACAAACCGGGACGGGACAATGTGGTGGCCGATGCTTTAAGTAGAAAGCAGCAGCTCTTGTTGGTGTACAAGGGCGAGACGGAGCTCCAAAGGAAGATCCGGAAGGCTTGCCGGAAGGATGAGCTGGCAAAGTCCGTGATGCAAGACTTGAGAATGGGGGTTAAATCGCAGTTCCACTTGCAAAATGGGTTGCTCCGGTATAAGCAAAAGCGTCTCTACGTGCCGAAGGGAGGGATCAGAGATAGCCTCTTGAGAGAATGCCATGATAGCCCGCTTGCGGGCCACGACGGAGCCAAGCGCACTGCGGCACTCCTGAAGAAAGAGTATTTCTGGCCCAAACTGAGGAGGAGGCAGAGGAGTATGTCAAGACATGCACCACATGCCAACAAAACCGGAGCGAGTACAAAAAGCAAGCAGGGCTGTTACAACCCTTGCCGATTCCAGAGGGGACTTGGGAAAGCGTCTCGATGGATTTCATGACTGCTATGCCGCTGTCAAAAGGATTCGATGCAATCATGGTGGTGGTGGATAGGTTCGGTAAAATGGGCCATTTCATCCCCACCAAGGAGACGGCAACGGCGCAGGAGACAGGGCGACTTTACTTCGCCCACGTCTTAAAACATCATGGAGTCCCGAAGGATATTGTCTCGGATCGCGATCCAAAGTTTACGAGTAAATTTTGGAGGACACTTTGGAAGAAGATGGGGACGAGGCTGAAGATGAGCACCGCCTTCCGACCTACGACGGACGGCCAAACGGAAAGAGTGAATTCCGTAGTGAAGCAATTCTTGCGGAATTACATGTCGGCAGACCAATCAGACTGGATGGAACACTTAGACGCGGCAGAGTTCTGTTATAATAACACAGAACACTCCGCAACGGGAGTTTCCCCTTTCCAAGTCCTAAACAGCCCTCTAACACAAGTGGCTGTGCAGATGGCTGACCCTGTTGATACTGTGGCGAAGCCACAGTCTGAGGTTTGGGGGGATGCTGCTTTTAACCCACCTAGAACTCATGCTGCACTGGAGTACAATCGGGCTATGATTATGCCCTTCAACCAAATTCCCATTGTGATGGATTTGGCTCAGAAGGAATTTAGTCCTCCACAGTATTTGGCACATTATTACCAGATCATGTGCATTTGGTTGCCAGTGGCAACTCGGACTAAGGTTCTTCCGAATAATTGACCCATTGAGAATCATCATTTTGCAAGGTACTGGTCTGAGGCAGGCACCATGCTGAGGGAATTAATTGCCTTCCAGGTTGTTCATGGGTACATTTACACCAAAACCAAGAAGGTATCTAGTATTGTCATGGGCTGTGGATTGTACTATGCTGCTTGTTTCATTGCACGGTATCACATTGAGCAGCAAAAGATGTAGTCAAGATTTCTGAGTTATTCCAGTGGAGATCATTGGGTCTTACCTTCAGTTCCACCTCATATGTATCTATATGATGCGAAAATCATGATGCAGAAGAATTCCCAGCTTTGTTCATGGTTTAATTTGGCTTGGAACAGCTTGGCCAAAGAAAAATTGGGCCCTGATGATATTTTCTGTAAGAGACATGAAGCCTTAAAATACTTACACTGTTCCAAGGTCATTGGCCCACCTCTCACCTATACGGCCAAGGAGTTCAGGGAGTTCACTCATTTTGCTTGCAAGTGATTAAAGCAAGTAGTCCAGTTCAAGCTTCCAGACATGGTGGGCCAACACTGCATGCCACGCAGGATTCCTCAGGAGCCACTTAAAGTTCGGCCGCCGAAACACCTAAGGGGGGAAGATGATTCTGATACTACTGGTTCTACAGAGGAACCTTTTGACATGGCAAAAGACTACGCACTACAGATGGCAGAGTAGAAACGGAAGGGATCTCCTATGCCTGAGAGGTTACCTCGTTATCAACCACATGAGGGTCAGGCATTTCCGTTTGGTACTCAATCGTCTCCATCAGCCAGTGACAGGGCTCGGGCTCGCACACATAGCCCTCCAAAGGATTCTCACCGTCAGAAGGGTGCTCGCTTACAACGGTTTGCTGATCCTAAACAGTAAACCGTGAGGACACGGCTTTTTGAGAGGGGGAGGGGTAATGTTAGAGGGCTGTCTGGGACTTAGACACTTTTATGGGCTCTGTGGGGTACCCTTAATTTTTGCGCAGACTTACAGAGGTAGACTTAGACCAACAGAGGCCTTAGAGGTGACAACATAGGCTTTAGGGTTGGTAGATAGTCGTACACAGCTTATCATAGTCTATCACGGCCATACACAGCCTTACACAGCCCGACACAGCCTTACACAGTTTGTCACAGTCAATCACAGCCTATCACAGTTAGTCACAGTCTATCACAGCTTGACACAGCTTCGCACAGCCAGTCACGGCACGACACAGCCCGACACAGCTTTACACAGCTAGTCACAGCTCGACACAGTCACAGTCCGACACAGCTCGGCACAGGCCGGCACAACGTACATAGGGAACGGTTATCATTGGCAGGGAACGACTGTGTGGGAACGACATTTGCAGAGGGAACGTGTTACTTCTTGGGGGTGACAGTTAGTTAGTTAGGCGGTTAGAACAGCTTGCGGTACCGCATTTCCGTTTTGATTGAGAATTATGAACAACGGGAACAGAAATGCGACACCGCATTTCCGTCCGAGTCGCACTTTTCCGACATTCCAAAACGGAAATGCGGCGCCGCATTTCCATTTTGTATCTGATGCATGGAGCTGAGGGATAGAAATGCTGCAGCACATTTCCGTCCTTAAAAGACATTCATACTCTCCATAATGGAAATGCGGTACCGCATTTCCATCCACCAAGCACGGTATGTGAAGGTGGAACGGAAATGCGGTACCGCATTTCCGTTCTGATTGAGAATTATGAACAACGGGAACAGAAATGCGGCACCGCATTTCTGTCCGAGTCGCACTTTCCGACATTCCAGAACGGAAATGCGGCGCCGCATTTCCATTTTGTATCTGATGCATGGAGCCGAGTGCGATTCCGACAGCTTCATACAGCGCAATTCCGACCGCTTGAGACATTCATACTATCCAGAACGGAAATGCGGTACCGCATTTCCGTTCTGACTGAAAATCGTGAACCATTTGAACTGAAATGCGGCAGCGTATTTCCATCCGAGTCGCACCTCCCAACATTCCAGAACGGAAATGCGGTACCGCATTTCCGTTCTGACTGAAAATCGTGAACCATCGGAACTGAAATGCGGCAGCACATTTCCATCCGAGTCGCACCTCCCAACATTCCAGAACGGAAATGCGGCACCGCATTTCCGTTCTGATGAAATATCCTGAAACATCGGAACTGAAATGCGGTACCGCATTTCCGTCGGAGTCGCACCTTCCGACATTCAAAAACGGAAATGCGGCGCCGCATTTCCATTTTGTATGTGAGGCATGGAGCTGTGGAACGAAAATGCGGCACAGCATTTCCGCCAGCGTCAGACGTTAATACTCTACAGAACGGAAATGCGGTACTGCATTTCCGTTCTGACTGAAAATCGTACGCAACGGGAACAGAAATGCGGCACCGCATTTCCGTCCGAGTCGCACCTTCCGACATTCTAGAACGGAAATGCGGCGCCGCATTTCCGTTTTGTATGTGAGGCATGGAGCTGTGGAACGAAAATGCGGCACAGCATTTCTGCCAGCGTCAGACGTTAATACTCTACAGAACGGAAATGCGGTACTGCATTTCCGTTCTGACTGAAAATCGTGCGCAACGGGAACAGAAATGCGGCACCGCATTTCCGTCCGAGTCGCACCTTCCGACATTCTAGAACGGAAATGCGGCGCCGCATTTCCGTTTTGTATATGGGGCCTGGAGCTGTGCTACGGAAATGTGTTGCCGCATTTCCATCCATGTGAGACCTTCAAACTTTCCAGACCGGAAATGCGGCACCGCATTTTTGTTCAGGTGAGACTTCTATACTTTCCCGAACGGAAATGTGGCACGGCATTTCCATTCATCAACTAACGTATGTGAAGGGGGAACGGAAATGCGGTACCGCATTTCCGTTCACATTGAAAATCATGAACCACGGGAACTGAAACAAGTACGGATGTGTAGCTTCGTGATGGTGCTTAACGGAAATGCGGCGCCGCATTCGCATTTTCGCTCCAACTCATCAGACGCTGGGACGGAAATGCCTTGAAATGTGAACACGTGGAGCAACGGAATTGCTGCACATGTCGGCACTCTTTCTGACTGAAGGGGCATGAGGCGGCGCGGCCTGACCGTTGGATAATGATGTTTGTTTTTCGGACGGCAGGCGTACCCTGAACGATTCGAATTTCGTAATGACGCAAACTCCACGAGGAGACACTTTCGTCCAACCCTTTCGAACCCAAGTGGTGCATCACCGCCGTTTCATCTACTTTTGTCGTGTCTCCTCAGTCACCCCTCTCGCGCCCTTTCCATCTGCACTCTTTGCCCCTTTTCCCTCTCTCTGTTCTTCTTATGCTCGAACCTGAGAGGGGGGGAGTTCGTGCACCAGACAGGAGACCTCGTCGCAAGCTCCGGAAATTATACTTCGGACGTAGGCCAATGCCGAAGGGGAGGAAGCAGATGCGTCTACAGGAGGAGATTGCCATCTCCAAGCAGCAGGCCACTCAGGCAACCCAGCCACCAGTGAGAGCTCCATGCGATCGGGCTGCGCGCAGCTGATCGAGCACCGAACCCCCCATTTTGCTTCTGTAATTCTTAGACTGAATGCTAGGAGACTTGAATGCAGAACATGTTTGCATGCCTAACAGGAAAGGTGGATGTGCTGGAGGGATCGCAGGAATCCGAAGAGCCGCAGGAAGAGTCCGAGGAGCTAGCTGCAGCACGTACACCCACCCGATCCCCGAGCGCGGGTATTCCTGCCGGGCCTAGCCCTGTGCGATTCAAAGACGCGTCTTCGAAGGGCAAGTTCAAAGCCCCAGAGATCGACTCGCGTTCTTTGGTCATGGAGAATCGCCAGCAGGGGTCGGGCCCTTCTCCAGCAAAGTCGAAGAAGAAGCAGCCGTCCCTCTACTGGCTTCTGAACCGGCTCAGGCCGATTCACCCCCCCAACGCGAATGAAGCAGCAGGGTAAAAGACAGATTCAATTGCAGCAGACACCTTCACCTGCAAGGATGAGGAAGCAGAAGGCAATCAGGGCGACAGGCGAACAATCTCCCGCAAAACCGCTTCCACGAGCTGAAGCTCAGTTCCTGGAGGATTTCCCGCCTGCAGATGTTGGGGCCGACTCTGCTGCAGCGAAGGCAATGGGATCGACCGTTGATCTCGATTTGGTACCGGAGGAGGGTGCTGCCGCTCAACGTTCGCAGCAAGACCTCACCACCGATGAGCAAGCAGGCCCGGAGGAGGCCTCTGCAATGGCAGAATTGCCCGCAGACAGGCCCCAGAGTGCAGCTCCAGTTGAGGATGCTCCAGCTGCTCAGCCACTACCGGCACCTACAGACATGTCTCCGGAGGATTTCAAAAGTGCAGCGGATAAAATGTTGGAGGAGACACACAGTAGCATTGGCAGAGTTCTGGGCAGCAGGGTATTCCAGCGGACTCTTCGAATCCCACTCTGTCGCATGGTCTCCCTTCCCATCGTCAGCAGGCCCTTCCCGGAGATGTGGATAAGCTCAAGTTCGCATTTCGAGAAGGGTACCGTCTGGGATCGGCAGCGTTTTACGTTTCCATTGAGAATGAGGACGGCGAAACTCGTGGACCCACTGCCGATGAATTGTCAACGTGGGATACCCACTGGCACACTCGCAACGACAATTCGAGGCGACGCTGAAGGGTGATCCAGACTTCGGCCATATGTCGGGTAAAATGTTCTTTGTGTGGGACGGGAATCACCGACTTCTCGCCTGGTGGGAGTACATCAAGCAGAACCATGCCAAGCACATTGGCTGGCATTACATGGTGGAGTGTGTCATCCTGAAGGTGAAGGCGGCAGACTCCTCCCTGCTCAAGAATGCCATGGCGGACCTCAACTCGTAAGATACTCATACCCTCCCTAGCACGTTCGAAATGCGGTGCCGCATTTCGGTTTCCATTCTGGTTTGTTTCCGTGCTTCCGTGTACTGAACTGGAGAGTGTGCCTTGCAGGGTCACTGAGAATGCGTACGTGCATACCCACATGGCACATATGCTGTACAGGGTGAGGAAAACTGGTCTCACTGATCCGCAGATGTTTGCGGAAATGCTGGAGCCCGAGCTCATTCAGAAAGCCGTTGCAAAAACAGACCGGACATGGTATCGTCTCACTATGGATGGAATGGTGGAGGTGATATACGAAGTAAGTCGTCCTCTCCCTCTGCTCATCCTTCCCCAATTTTCAGTAATGTTTCCACATGAATCGAATGTAACGCTTTTGCATGTTTTTGTTGGCAGTCAAACATCAAGCTGGATTTGGCCCATGCCAAACGCTTCTTCATGGAAAGTGAGGGGCAGGTCAAAACGTTGCAGTCATTGACTGAGCACTTGAAGGAAGCCGGTGTCAAGTCCAGAACCAAATACAAGTCAAAGCTTGTGAAGCTGGTGGCAATTGCAGATCCGGCACTTGGAAAGGACTTCATCCCCGAGATTGCAAAACACTATTCTCGGGCCATGCAGCCGACCATGCAATTGGAGAAACTGCATCACCTCTCAACGGCATGTGTGGAGGCGAAAGAGAAGGTGAGGTTTCAATGCACTGAAGTTCCTTCGTAGCAATAGCCACTCTCTTCCAGCTCCTGACATTGGATCGGAAATGGCAGACACGGTGGCTGTCGATCTGGAATGCATCCGAGAGCATAAGGACAATGTGGTCTTTCCACTGGAAGTTTCCGACCCTGCAGTGGATGTGTGGCTCAACCGTATGACTTGGTGGTTCCAGGTAATTCAAGGTACTTCCCCAGATTTGCTTTTCTGAAATGAATTCCCTGAACTGCTACGTGACAATGCATTTGGAATCGCAGGTAATGTCGAATGCGAAGGAGCAAGTCGTAATGCACACAAATTCGTTCGGCTTGTACGTCAAATGGGATGGAACACAGACATTGGAAGACTACGTGACACGTTTCAGATGTGCGTACAAGGACAACCTTTTCGCCAGAGAGCTACAGACAGCAAGAAGGAGCGTGGAGTTTACACATCAGGAGGGAGCGGGGAAAGCTGCAATGCGAATTGTTTACAGGTGAAGCACAGCTGCCCTTGTATGCGAAGCCTGGTTACGAGGTTTGTCTCGGAAATGCGGCCCCGCATTCGCATTTTATGTTTTCGGTGGCACTCTGCGAGTAGGTTGGTCTCAACTTTTGCTCACGCATGCTGACTGCCTTGCAGGTATATGAAATACGTGCTCCTTCAGACAGGGGCCCTGGCTCAAGAGCCCCCGTTCTTCATGGCTTGGACCGTGGCGGGCCCAAGCTGTGTCTACACACCCGAGATGCAGAAACAATGGCATCCCGCGCATCTCGTTGGATGCCCGTGGTACCTGGACATGTCTGGCGGTATTGTTGACGAGTCTGAGAAAGATCTGCACGCCTTGGCAGAAGAGAAGAGAAAGGAAAGACGTGTCCCTGCTGGGCCAAAGTCGGCAAAGGAATCTGCTGCTCTGGAAGAATCCAGAAAGGCAGCTGAGATGGCACAAAAGACGGTGGATGCAGCTGTGCAGGCCCAACAGAAGGGGTCGAAAAAGAGGACTCGCCAGCAAGGAGCAGCTGTTGTGACACCCGCCAAAACGAAGAAGCAGAAACAGCCTGTTCAGGAAGAGGGTGAGGAAGAGGACTCCGATGGAGACTTTGCAACCAGCCCACCCCCCCAAACGCAGGCTGCCTCCCCTGTGCCCACCGTTGTCACGAGAGGCACGAGAACTGGCTCGGCAAAGAAGGCACTCTTCAACCCCCCAGGGGGGCACCCTTTCGAGCCGGTGGAAATGAAGAGGCCGAAAGTGGCTCCCGAAACAGTAGTCCAGTGTGTAAATGAGAGTTTCTTGGCGCTTTGGATGGACGGGCAGCCAAGTTGGCATACATGAAGACCATGGAGGGTCTGAAGGGCAGAGCACTGAAGAAGGCGACTGCCGAAGAGCCTTCCGACACCCCAGGATTTCAGAATATGGTCTCGTTCTTTGAGAGGGTGTGTGCAGACAAGGATTGTAGGAGGGGCGGAAATGCCACCGAGTGGTCTTGCGATATGATCATCTTGGATATTCCGGACGGAGAGCCTGTGGAAGGACTGCAAGCTTTGCCATCTTGGAACAGGTACTCGGAGGACTTTTGGAAGAAAGGATTCGGGCTTGCCCGCATGGTGTTGGACGACAGAGGCTGTGTGGTTGTCCTGGCGAGCAGAGGAAAAAACACTCAGACAGGAATTGCGAAGTGGACCCGCAAGAGCGCCGTCCCGATTCTGAAAAAGAAGTGGACGTGCATCAACACACTGGGCCTTTGGTCGGAAGGGAAGAAGGTGATTACGACACTGGCACTCGTCCATTCATTTGCTTGGGTGTTTTCAAATGCGGTGCCGCATTCGGTTTCTAATCGTTTTCCCCTGTGTATGCAGACGAAGCAGTTCGATGCATACTGCTTTGTGAAGGAGAACTCCACCTTTGCTTTCCGGAAGGAGGGAGGAAAGGTTGACCCGAACTGCGACCCACTCGATTACGACGTTCTGTTCAACAACGTTCCCAAGGAACTTCTCCCTCATAGCCTCACTTCAACGGAACCCCTGCGGTACTCACGGACTCGGAGCCCTGCCTTCATTCAGACAATTATGGAGACATGCACAGACGTGGAGGGCACAGTGCTCGACCTCATCTGTGGGACAGGTATGCAGAATCTTGATCTATGCTGTTCTGCAAATTCTCGTTAGGATGTAGTTCGCAACATCTGAAGCGCCATGTGGTAATGTGTGGATGGCATTGTAACAGGTGCCTCAATGTGGGCTGGGCGGTTTTCCGACCGCACCTCTTTGCCTACGAGGAGGATTCATCCGTGTGGGGATCCCATCTGGAAGGGCTGCAACGGAATGTTAAGGCTCCCGACAGAGCGGAAGTCTCCTCGGATTCGTCGGAGTCCGAGGAAGACACAGTGGACATTGATGCGGAGGAGAACCCGGAATACGAGTGAGTGCAAACATTGTAAGTTTGCAAAGCCTTCTGGGTCATTTATGTCAAACGAATTTCCCGACTGTGGTTCTCATTAGTCTCGTTGATGATTGTCATGTGCAGGATTGCAGGGTCCGGGTCGAAACATGTAGGGCCTACACTTCCTGCCAGGAAGAATGTCCCGTTCTTTGCGAGGGCCGACTTCATGACGAGCCCGGTGAGGGACTACTCCCTTCCTAGTTATGCAGCTAAACTCGCAAATACAGCGATTAGAAGAAGTGAGAATCCCAGTAAAGTAGAGCAGATTTTGGAGAGGGCTAGGGAGGACAGAAGGATAAGGAAAGAGTTGGCAGCAGCTCAGACAGGTAGACGGGTACGAAAGTACATATGTGATTCAGCGGATGAGAGCGACGCAGACAGGGAGGAAGACGACCCAACGGAGGTGAGATGGACAGTTCCGCAAGGGGAAGATGGGATTTTGAAAGCCTGGCCAACGAGCAGTCCGCTGGAGATGAGAAAGGCACTGAGGGGGTGGAGGCGGAGCAGGACAGTCTAGAACAGGATGAGGATTCGGATGATTTTTCAAGATTAATGAAGTCTGTAAATGTAAATTCTCTTCCAGAGTATATAAAGGAAATTCTGCCAGACATTCGTGACCCCTCTCCAGTGTGCATTCCAGCCACACAATCGCTCAAACCACGACGCTCCCAAAATCAGAAATGGGGCACCGCATTTCCAAATTTTGGCAACTCTAAGAACCTCTTTTGGAAATGCGGCACCGCATTTCCAAAACAGGGGAGGGACTAAATTTTCCATTTCAATGTTGGCATAGTAAAAAGTAATCGGCCGATTGGAAATGCGGTGCCGCATTTCCAAAATTTCCTTTGTCCACACGCCAGTTTTGGCCTCTCCCGCTCATTGCATGGATGCCACCACGCTTACAGAGGTCGAACAAGGAGGTCGAACAAGGAGGTCGAGATGGCGGAATTGAAAATGCGGTGCCGCATTTCCATATTGGGGATGGTCGTTGTTCGAACTGCAGGCCCATCAGCAAAAATTGGCACCGCATTCCATTGTAAAAAAAAAGTCGATGACGGACATGGAAATGCGGCGCCGCATTTCCAGAACGGACATCGCAATTTGTCCATTTGCAGACCCTCTCACGGAAATGCGGTAACGCATTCCATCGCGCTGGTCGGAAATGTCACACTTTTCGAAGTGTTGGACGGAAATGCGGCACCGCATTCCCTTGTCCAAAAAGAAGTTTCCATTGCCAAGCTGGAAATGCGTCGCCGCATTTGCAATGCCAACCTCGTTGTCTGTCCAATTTATAGACCCGTGTTGGTATTTCGTGTACCTGGACGGAAATGATGCACCGCATTTCCTTGTCCCACATGGAAATGCGGTGCCGCATTTCGATGCCGACATGGAAATGCGGTGCCGCATTTCATGTCCGACATGGCGTTACTCTGGTATATTCTTGACACATGACTCACATACCGGTTACTCTGCTATATTCATCCGGACAGACACATTGTAGAAATGAGACATCAAATTGTAAACAGTGGGCCAATTCCGACAGTTATTCAACAGAATGAAACACAATCATACAGAAGTGAGGTACGATGGGTTTATTGATCGGACACGATGTCTCACATTTACCAACTGCAGACAAAACTAAGCCCTTCCTCCTTCTACATGGGCTTCACCAAGTCGACGGAACTTCGATACCCCTCAAAACAAGCTCATCACTGCTGCGGCACCTCGAGGTAAACTGCAATTCGGTCGTTCTGCTGCCCTTGCTGGAGCCGACGACAATGTCATGTCCATCAATGATACCACCATCATACATTGACAAGGTCACTGTGGGCCTCATGTGCCCGTGCGATTCGTCTTCGCAACTCAGCCGAATGTCTCCATACACTGGAAGAGCGGAGTGATCTGCACGTATATAGTTTCCCCGGTGCCGTCCTCCCTGGTCCACTGGCAGCAGTTCCAGCGCCAAAGCGAGGCCGTGCGTGATCTGTCCGGCATCCCTTTCCAGCTTGGTATATCGAGGTCAACAATTTTCAGGACCCACGGACCGCATTGACCCTCGCCCTCACCTCGCTCAAAGCGGTAATAGCCCTCCAGATACTCCATTGCGCACAAAGACTCTTGCTTGATTCCAGCAGCGTCTGTGAAAACAGAGAGCCAGACAATGATGTCTCCTGATTCTGGTTTGAACATAGCATAATCGTGGCCATGATAAGGGCAGTCGGCTGGATTTTGGCGGCACGGCATCCTTGAAAAAGAGTAGCGGAGTACGCTCAATGACAGCAGCTCCCGGATGGAGGAGGAGCAGCGCGGTGGCTGGAAAAAGTTCAAGCTAACGCTGCAATTCCTCACAAACACTCCAGGGCACATTTAAATTTCCCCCCTACAGGATCCTGGACCGATGAAGATTGGCTGCTTCATGAATGTAGCCGTTTCAGTTTCCTACCCTGCCATGCAAACTATGGGCACTCACTGCCAGGTGGGCCGATAGCCACTGGACACGACGAAGTCCATCCCCTCTTCGATGTAAATGCGGCGCCGAATTTCCATCCGGGGGGATGGACTTCGGTGGCAGATCTCAGACTATAACTTCTTGATGAGAAAGATGTGAAGGCCAGATGACAGGCGATTCTCCAAGGCATTGTTCAATGCAGGGGCCCACATCTGCCCTCAACAATTAGTGTGAGTTGTGGGCAAACCCATGGACCACCGTCACTTACCCTAATTCTGTCTGCAAGATTCTATGTGGCTAGCACCATTGTGGAATCATGCAGGTGACTTAGGCATAAGCTCAGTCGACAACGCTGCTAGAGAGAGCCCCGACATGATCATATGACAAGAATCAACTTGTTATCCTACAAGCAGTTGACTGCTTGACACTGCAGCCTCAAACCCCCCGGCATTGTCATGGAACAGCGTCTAATTGGCATCTACTGGTCGAAGAGAATGACACTGGCCTTGAGAACACAAATGAACGTAACCTTGTTGGGTGTCACCCCTTCCTGTATCATTTGCTCATAGATATCTAAAGCCTCCACACCAAACCCATGCTGAGCATATCCTGCGATCGACATTGCGCTGGGATTGCGCTCCATGATACCACATCTTGCTCAGCCATGTTGTCAAACACTTCCGTGCATCCTTTAAGCTGCCGCATTTGGCATACATGTTAAAAAGTGCATTTTCTAAAGATAGAGGCAACTCCATCTTTGATGATGTCAGCATGGACCTCCTCTAGGGCTGTTATGCTGCACATGCATTGAGAATGGAAATGAAAGTGACCTTGCTGGGCGTTATGCCTTCCGGTATCATCATCTGCGGGAGCAATATAGATATTGCATGGACTTCTATGGAAATGAGCAACAGTAGTGGAGTCTGTATAGGAAAATGGACATATGTGGAGCTATACAGATGCTGCAGGGATTTTCGTGGACCTAGGACAGATAGAAAGACATTACACATGGAACCTCCGTCGGTGGGTACGTGGGACCCAGATGCTCCATTATTGGAGGCCGGACTGCTCTTCCACTTCGCATCATTTCCAAAAATCTAGGGCTTCGTAGCTGTCCGCAAGGTCATTGTCATCTGCATCCAAGTCGTCCTCAGGTCCTCCTTTGCAATGATGCCGTGCTTCCGGAACGGGACGACTGCCCATTGGAGGCATCGATTATGCAATGTATTCGGCCACATCGGAGACATGTTATCTGGTACACAGATTACACAGAAGATACTGTTCGATTGTGGAAACATTGGTGGCTTTTGAGTATATCGTAGGCCACTACGCCTTCGAGCGGGGTGACGATCTTGGTCTGAGGAGTCCGTGGCTCCTGCGCATCCTCGATTCCGATTTTCCCAGCTACGACGGTCACCCATGCAGAAGAAGGCGCCTGCTATGCTGTTGCGGTGGAACTGCTGCCACTGGACGTGGTTGGACTCCATCGGAGAGACCTATTCTCCTCAAGGAGTGCGCTCCTCTTCTCCATTCTATGGGGACATTCGCATTGGTGTGGACGACGAAAACGTGAAGATTTCCATATTCGATGGTGGTATGATTGAAGGGCAGGACATTGTGGTGAACTCACTAGGGCGGTACAACGGCTGCAATCGACTACATGGAGAGCCCCATGACTCATGAGCTAGTTCTGAGAGCAGTCGAAGTCCCATTGACAACGTGACTTGTATTCAGTAGGCACAGGGCTAAAGATTTGATGGCACAATCAGCACAGTAGACGTGCTTCAAATGCAATTCATGTGGATCAATAAAAACCTCATTGTGCCCTCTTTTTATTCTATTCTGTGTCCATCATTCCCAGAATGCGTCATTGCTCATTTCGTTTGGGATTGGGAGTGTGGGTGGATTTTGCAAGTGGCTGGTAGGCTGAAATGGGCCCCCATTGTACAGAGCAGTACCACCCTACCATTCGCGAAACATTGCCTTTCAATATATAATTCTAAATAACATTGCCGACCTCCTTTCATCGGGAGGTCCTTCTCCCCCTATGACCGTGGCACCCTAAACCCTATTCCCGCGGACACTCATTTCCGGAAAAAAGAGCTGTGTGTCATGTTTTTTTCCACACTTACGACTCTGCTCATGGCTCATGGCTCATGAAATAGCAGCCCCCTCTTGGTGGAGGAGTGGAGGAGATCAGGGGAGAGCAGGAACAGAAGCAAGGATGGAGAGCATGGTGAAGGAGGAGAGATGATCAGTAGATACTCAATACATGCAAAGTTGTGGAGATACCATAGAGGAGACTAGAGACACCATGGCTTCGGCCTGATACCTGATAAATCTTAATCAGATACTTATTCGATACAATCACACTGTGTAGAGAGACTTGAGTGAAGCTGTGGAATGCATGGATGAGTGAATAGAACCTGAAGGATTCCTGAAACAATCTGATGCTCAAGTATACTCAACAAGGTAAATGTTAATATGAAAGCAAGAAGAAATGCAAACAGGAAGCACTACCATGATACATTAGTTGCAGGTCATGACTGATTGTTCTGAGCGGGCTGAGTGCTTAGAGGTATCCAACTCTTCTATCTTGGAGTTCCCACCTCGGATAGCGAAGGGATGGGTGAGTAAAAACCGCTCGACAAAGTGTTCTTAGATGACTTCAATGTGTACAACTCTAAGAATGAGCACTTGCAGAAGTTGGAATTATGCTTGGCTAGATGCAGGATGAGAGGTCTTAGGTTGAATCCAGAAAAGTATACTTTCTGTGTGAATTCAGGGGTACTTCTGGGACACATCGTGTGTAAGAGGGGACTGCTTGCGGATCCCCAAAAGACAGAGGCCATTAAAGCATCTCCACCACCAGGAAATGTTAAAAGTCTAAGGAGATTCCTTGGACAAACCAGTTATTACAGAAGATTTGTCAGACGGTATGCACAGATGGCAGCACCTTTGAGCAGGCTTCTGAAGAACGATGCAGTGTTTACATGGACAGCTAAATGTCAACAAGCTTTTGAGGAACCTACATTATCACTTGTCACGCCTATCAACAGGAGAGCCCGCCACGGGGGTAGACGACCAACTACCTGATGCGAGTTTATTTGCGGTGGAGGTGCAAGGAAGTGCAAATGATTGGTTAGACTGGCAGTGGCCAATTAGATACTACCTTACTCATGGTCAATGCCCACCCAATTATGGGAAGGAACAGAGGAAGAGAATAGCTATCAAGGCTTTACCCTACACTATGATAGGTGGCAGATTGTATAAGCTAGGTTCTGATGGAGTTCTTAAACAATGCTTGTACCACCATGAAGTAAATAAAATTTTGGAAGAAGTTCATAAAGGAGTGGCTGGAGGTCATTTTAGAGAGGAGACTACCAGCAGAAAAATACTACTTGCAGGTTACTGGTGGCCTACTCTGTTCAAATATGTGCATAAGTATTGCAAGAGTTGTGATGAGTGTCAGAGGCTAGGACCTTTGCAGAGATCTGGGAAGATGGCTTTGCGTCCTACGATGCCTACTGAACCATTCCAGAAATGGAGACTAGACTTTGTTGGACCAATAAACCCACCAGCCGGAAATACACAGAACAAGTATATAATCACAGCCACTGATTATACTACAAAGTGGGTGGAAGCTAAAGCTCTGAGGGACAACACAGCTAAGTCCACAGCAAGGTTTCTGTATGAGAACATACTTACAAGATTTGGCTGTCCCCTGGAATTTATCAGTGACCAGGGAAGTCACTTCATTAATGAGACCATAGAACTATTGACTAAGGAGTTCATGATTGTGCACAGGAAGAGTACAACCTATTACCCACAGGGTAATGGGCAGGCAGAGGTCACCAACAAAATACTATGCACTATTTTGGCTAAGATAGTCAATGCAAATAGAACGGATTGGGATACAAAGCTGCTGACAGCTTTGTGGTCATACATGACTTCATATAAAGTCACTACTAAGTATATACCATTCCAATTAGTTTATGGTATGGAAGCTTTACTTCCAGTGGAATTCTTTGTTACCTACCATGAGAACTGAATGGGGAAGGAGAATGGAATTGGAGGATTCAATTAAAGTCAGGAAACATGAATTATATCATGTGGAAGAAGAAGTAGTGCTGATGCAACAGATAACATGACCAGAATCAGATGCAGAGGAAGAGGAAGGATCAATTTGATGAAGGTAAATTGAAAACTTTCAAGACAGGTGATTTGGTTCTATGGTTACAGAAGAAGGGAAAGATTAAAGCTTCTAAGCTTAAGTCACCATGGAAAGGACCTTATGTCATACAGAAGATGTATGATAAAAACATAGCCATGTTACAAACCATTAACAAAGAGATGCTCGGAAGAGTTAATGCCAATAAGTTGAAAGGATACAGTGGTATCCATGATAAACCATTGCAGCATGATTTGCATATTGAAGCACAGAAGCAGTCACGGACTACACCGGTAATACCAGCAGAGCAAGAGGCACTTGTCGTAAAGCCGAATGTGTATGGCCTGAGCGTAGAACGGGTGTTCACACAGTCATCACAGCCCATCACAACATCACACAGCCTATCACAACTCACCACAGCTGGCTGTGTCACAGCCCAACACAGCCTACGCGGGTTACACAGTCCATAGGGTCAGTGACAGGTGAACGCGGGTTAACATAAAAAAAGTGGCCGGTAAGCGTAAGGTCAGTTTGGGAGTCAAACTCGGAGGAAAAGCCACACGGACAAAGGGTGACAACAACATATTTAAAATCAAACACGTGGCCACTAGGACGAAGCACACTGCAGTGCATATATTGCAAAAGTATGTGTCATCATGCAAGAGGACAAACTGGGCCGTCAAAGTACTTACCTGATACATCAGCCAAAACTAATTGTGGACCCATTAATGCATTCAGGGCAAAGGTAACGGAAACCTGTACGTGTACAGCAAAGGGGGACTTTTGCCACTTGTGCTGTCCTAGTGGACATTCCAGGTGGGAATGTCCATTAAGGGGGGTAAAATTAAGGAGTTACCCAAGGAGGCAATAGCCAATCAGGAGTGAGAATGCAGGTGGTTCCCTCCAAGAAACAAGAACAAGAAATTAGAAGAGTTATGAGCGGAAGAGTCGGGGTGGCTCCGAATAACCAGCGTCTCGACGGGAGGGGCAATCAAAGCTATAGCTTTGTAGCTATGGCGGATATTACAGACTACACATTAGCTTTACTTCTCATGCAGTGGCGCAAGGACGGACGGATTGAAAGAACATTATCTCTCACCCACTATGTGCAAGCCCCAGAGGTTTACACGCACTTACCCGTTCCTTTCTGTGCCAACCATACCTTTATGCTCTATGCCCTGCAAGCTTTCCTACAGCTGTTTCAAACAAGGCCTTCTTGTTTCTCTGGGAAGAGGAGAGTAAGGGGAATGCAGGATATCAGGGTGAAGAGCACCACGATTCTGCAGAATCAAACAATTGCTACACCGCAGGTAGTGCAGCTGCTGAAGGAGTTGCGATTAGAAGGGCTGCTACGGAAAGACTGGTCCTTGCATCATCGGAAGTATATGATTCAATTTATTCAGAACTTTGAGCCTCGGACAAGAGTTACCCAGGTGAGGGGAGTAGATATAGAAATTACTCCCGAGTACTTGCAGCAATTGTTCGATTTGCCATCGGGTCATGTGGATGTGGATGAGCACAGGACAAGATTGCAGATAGGGAATTTGTTCCAAGAAGGGAGTTTATTTAAGACTCAAGGATACACCTGCACTAAGGCCGAGTACCCAAGGCTAAGAGAAGTTGGCCAAATACTGAACGTCTTGTTTGCCATGAAACAGAACCAACAGTACTTGAGCGGATCATTCACGGAGGAGATACTGAAAGCTTTGAGGGGAGATGATGTAGCTTGGGCGGAGTTGATGTACAATGGTCTGGTAGAAGAGATGAAGAGGTTACAGGGCACTATTGCTAAGTCTCTGATCATAGTGTCTGGCCCAGTAATTGCACAAATTATCCTTGATTCTTGCATACTTGATGCACGAGAACGCAAGGAAATGAGAGTGTTTGAGACAACAACCACTGCAATTGAGGAGCAGGGCTCTTCACATGGTGAAGGTGGATTGGAGGGGCAGCACCAGTCCAAGAGGCAGAAGTGGGATACGACTGTGGCAGATCCACTAGCTTCAAGGAAACCACATGATGATGTTTCCATAGCACTTGTGCAGGATGAGGAGCAACCACACAGGGGGCTGTTATTGCTGGAAGCAAGGCCCTTGGAGAGGGAGGAAGAAGTCACCTCAGTACCACAGTCTCCACAGCCAGTTGACTCAATTGTTCCGGGGGTCACTCAGATAGTACATGCTGTTACACCAGAGCCTATTGCTGTGGAAGGAGAAAGGTTGGACATTCCCACTACAGAGCATGTAGTGGCAGAAGAGAAGAAGAATTGGAAGGGTGACCTTCTCTATGAAAACTCTGGCTTGGTCAGGGAACCAGTGGTACCCAAGATGCAGAGTTTGTCCAAGGAAATCCCTGTTGTGCATGTGATACCCGAACCTGTGGCGGAGGTTCCAGGAGTAGACTGTCAAGGCACTGCAACACATGTGGAGGATCAGGTGACTCAGGAGCAGGATCTTGTGGGATCATGGCCTGAATGGTTCGTGAAACATCAAACTGTGGAGGATCAGGGAGAACAGCAGCAAGTTCACCATGAAGACCCACAATAGGCCATGCTTATGAGTTCCATAAGCATGACACTCAATTTGTTGGGCACTTATGTGAAATCCCATGTTCCATCTACACAATTAGCAGCTTTGAGGGAGGACCTCAAGCAGGAGTTTGAAGCTAGAATTGCCACCGAATGTGCAAACAAGGTGGATGTGGAGGCCAACCTCAAGTTGCAGGAGGAATTGGAGGACACGAAGGTTGCCCTGCAGTTGGCAAAGGGGAATCTAATTGAAGCGGGTCTAGAACAGGAGAAGTTGCATGAAGCACATAAGCAACAGCTATAACAGTTGCAGGTGAAGCATGAGGGCAAATTGCAGGAAGTTGGTGTTCCATACAGAGTTGGAGGCAGTTCATCAGAAAATGATCATCCAATGTGCCACACTAACAACTGCTCTGGAGCAAACTACATTAGAAGTTAACAGACAAGCAGAGTGATGTATGATGGTGGAGGCTGAGACAGTAGAGCAAAGGGAACTCATTGCTGATTTGAAGGCTACTATCAGTCGCAATGAGGATATTTTCCAACAGTACAGTCAGGTTGAGGCTGAGAAGGAAAGGTACATCCTGCAGTTGCAACAAACACTCACGGGCCACAAGAATGAACTCTCTGTGGCTAATAAGGCTTGGAAGGAAGCCAATAATATGGCTGCTGCCTATGCGGCCTGGTTGAACCTCATGTGAAGTGTATGGACGCGTACAAGCAGGCAGTTAGATAAGTACAGACTCAAGGAGGAGCAGACTCTTAGGGGTGCTACACAGGACTTGGTGGATAACCATCTTATGCAAGTATGGTTAACATAAGGGCCGGTGGAAGGGAAGGCACCAAGAAAGCTCACCCAGGGGGAGATGAATGATCTCAGGTTGCAGGTGCAGAACATTGCCACAACTACTATAGACAATGTCTATAGTAGGATAGCAGAGTTACAGGATGATGTGGAAGGGCTGCAGACTCAAGTGGATGACTTGAGTTCCAATATTGATAAAAGAGTCTTTGTTCCTGAGGATCAGCTGGTGGCTACTTATTTGCATGCCAGGAATCTAATTTCTCAGTCTTCTTCACAGGAGGTGCAAGAGTTGCGGGTAGTAGGAGGGATAGTGGCGGCAATATCACAGCCCCCACAGTAGGTGGCTGTGCAGGTGGCTGACCCTGTTCATACCATGGCAAAGCCACAGTCTGAGGTTTGGGGGGATGCTACTTTTAACCCACCTAGGACTCCTGCTGCACTTGAGTACAATCGGGCTATGATTATGCCCTTCAACCAAATTCCCATTGTGATGGATTTGGCTTGGAAGGAATTTAGTCCTCCACAGGCTCTGGCTCATTATTACTAGATCATGCGTATTTGGTTGCTAGTGGCAGCTAGGACTAAGGTTCTTCCGAATAATCGACCCATTGAAGATCATCACTTTGCGAGGTACTGGTCTGAGGCAGGCAGGCACCATGCTGAAGGAATTAATTGCCTTCCAGGTTGTTCATGGGTACATCTACACCAAGACCAAGGAGGTATCTAGTATTATCATGGGCTGTGGATTATACTATGCTGCTTGTTTCATGGCACATTATCACATTGAGCAACAGAAGATGCAATCACGATTTCTGAGTTATTCCAGTGGGGATCATTGGGTCTTACCTTCAGTTCAACCCATATGTATCTGTATGATGCGAAAGTCATGATGTAGAAGGATTCCCAGCTTCGTTCATGGTTTAATTTGGGCTTGGAACAACTTGGCCAAAAGAAAATTGGGCCTGATGATATTTTTCTATAAGGGACATGAAGCCTGGAAATACTTACACTGTTCCAAAGTCATTGGCACACCTCTCACCTATACGGCCAAAGAGTTCAGGGAGTTCACTCATTTTGCTTGCAAGCGATTAAAGCAAGTAGTACAGTTTAAGCTTCCAGACACGGTGGGCCAACATTGTATGCCACGCAGGATTCCGGAGGAGCCACTTAAAGTTCGGCCACCGAAGCACCTAAGGGGCGAAGATGATTCTGATACTACTGGTTCTACAGATGAATCTTTTGACATGGCGGAGAGATATGCACTACAGATGGCAGAGAAAGAAACAACGGGGATCTCCTATGCCTGAGAGGTTACCTCGTTATCAACAACAGGAGGAAGGGACAGACATTTCCATTTGGTGCTCAATCGCCTCCATCAGCCAGTGACAGGGCTCGAGCTCGCACATAAGCCCTTCAAGAGACTCTCACCGACAAAAGGGTGTGCGCTCACAAAGGTTTGTTGGTCCTAAGCAGTAAACCGTGAGGACATGGCTTTTTGAGGGGGGGAGGGGTAATGTTAGAGGGTTGTCTGGGACTTAGACACTTTTATGGGTTTTGTGGGGTACCCCTCATTTTTGCTCAGACTTAAAGAGGAGTAGGACTAGACCAACAGAGGCTTTAGGGGTGACAGGCACAGGCTTTTAGGAGGGGGGGGGGTTGGGGTCGACATGGCTACACAGCAGTCACAACCCCCAGTCGACACAGTTGAAACAGAAAGTCACAGCCCGGCCCGTCATAGTCTATCACAGCTCGACAAAGCTTTGCACAGTCAGACACAGCACGACATAGCCCGACACAGCTTCACATAGCCAATCACAGCCTGACACAGTCTGACACAGCCAGTTACAACTTGGCACAGTCTCAGCCCGACACAGTTTGCCACAGCCCGTCACAGTTTGGCACAGCCCGTCACAGCGTACATAGGAAAGGATATCATTGGAAGAGAATGAATGTGTGGGAACGACATCTTGCAGAGGGAACGTGTTTACTTCTTACGGTGACAGTTAGTTAGTTAGGCGGTTAAGAACAGCTTGTGCTTTTTGTAGATAAAAATTCAGGAGGCAAGCATCATAGGGGAGTTCACGGGGGGCATTCTTGGACATTGGCGGGAGGAGAAGGGGGCAGAGAGCAAGAACGGGAGCAAGGATGGTGAGCACAGTGAAGGAGGAGAGATGAACAATAGCTGCTTGTTACATGCAAAGCTGTATTTGAGTTGTTTTGTAGTTGTCGTTGTTGTAGTGATACGGTAGAAGCAAAATTAAAGACACATGGCTTCGGCGTGATAATTTGATAAAATCTTAATCTGATACTTATTCGAAACATCACACTGTGTAGAGAGACATGAGTGAAGATGTTTTGTGGAATGAAATGGATGAGTGAATGGAACATGGTAGATACTGAAGCAATTGATGCTTCAGTATACACAGTTGAGGGTAATTTGCTAACATGAAGGCAAGAAAGAATACAAATAGGAAGCACAACCATGATTCACTAGCTGTAAGGTCATGACTGATTGTTCTGAGCGGGCTGAGTGCGAGAGATATCCAACTCTTCTATCTTGGAAGTTTCCACCTCGGATAGCGAAGGGATGGGTGAGTAAAAGCCGCTCGACATTTGGCGACCATATTGGGAAACTGGGTCAAGAACAACCCGATCTGACATGCATCTGGTGGTGGGATCATGGTAGGTTGGAGAATTAAAGAATTTGATTGTGAATCAAATTCCCTGTCGAACTGAGAAAGAAAGGTTGTCCAAGCAATTCTTTCAAAGATTCTTGGAATTGGCTAGACGGTTTGCAAAGAAAACATTCTTAAGAGAGTGCATATGCAGATCCTGAGTGGGGTCTGGAGAAAGGAGTGGATACAGATTTATCAAGTGGCCTTGACGGGAGAGCAAGTTGGTTACCAATGCTGGTTTATGTGATAGCATTGCTATCCATTAAACGAGTGGAGTTTGAAAGTTTGAAGGTGGGAGGAGGCACGGAAAGTGAATGTTTACACTCATATGCATGAAGAGTTGGACCTGTAAAGAATTGGATTCCTAAGGAATCTTGGTGGATCAAACTAACACCAAGAACAGCTTTTTCAGACGTGCTTGCCATATGGATATAGGTAACAGAGACTTCTAGTATAGCCAAGGCGTGCATTGAGAGTTGAAAGAAACCCAGGCATATACGCGAGTACTACAGAAGAGAGTTTTGGTTATTGCCTCATTGAAGATATGTATGAAAGACATGGGACATGAGTGAGAAAGAGAAGCTAGAATTTACAGATATTCGCAAAAAAGACGAGAATTATTTGAAAGCTAATATCCATATCTTGGGAGGGGAGAGAGGAATAGACATAGGGAACTCATCTGGACCTCTCACACATTAAGGTCGAAAGAGTACATCACCCATACCGGAGGAACCAGAGTTGGTTCCATCCTCTCATTCTTACAAGAAGATTAAGGTATTTGGTATAGGAAGAAGATCAGCCACGAGGGGAGAGATCTGAGGTACATCCCTAGATAAAAGATTTGATAGAAATTTTTTTATAAGAGTTGGTATGGAACACCACAAGCAGGAACTCCAGTTTCTGTGAAACGGAAGACAAAGAAGGAGGAGGAGGATGTGGCAGAGCCAACGGAGAGTTCAGACTCTCCACAACATTGCAATGAGTTACGATGACGTGAAGAAGAAGAAACCAAGGGCAGAACTTGGAAGATCAAAACAGAGAGAAGAAATTGGAAGATGAAGAGTATGAAGAAGTAGACCCAACAGTTGAGGTTGAGACCTACAACCAAGAATCCCACACCTGTTGGACCTGGATCAAGTGGAGCACTTGGATCCAAGGCCAACGAAGGTGTCGGCTCAGGGGGATCAGGCAGGCAGCCTGGATCTGGCTCTGGGGGGATAAGGAGTGTGGGAAGTAGTGCAACTAGAGCTGGAAATACTGTGTGAATATTAGTGGGGCCGTTGCAGGGAGTGCTCAGGGGCCAGCACCTGGTGGGCAGTTCCACCACTACTACAACAGGTCCTCAAGGACCAGCACCGAGGGGGGACCAGCACCTGTCAGTGGGTAGGGTGTAGGGCACACAGATGGCGGGGGTACAACCAAACACGGGCAAAACCACATTTTCCAATATATGCAGGAAAAGGGATCCTGATGTACACATCAGCCAATTTGACCACATGTGTATTGTGAACAATTGAAAATGGCGATGATGCCAAGTGAGACTGTTTCCTGTTACTATTAAGAAGAAAGCAAGTGAATGGTATGCAGATTCTTTGATAATCATTTCCTAACCTGGAATGGCCTTAGTACAACATTCCGAAACAAGTTTAGGACAAGTAAAACTGAGGATGAAGTGTATGGGAGTTTACAACAGTTAAAGCAAAAGAAGCATGAAACTGTTGAGGAGTACATGGAAAAGATGGAATTGATGATGAAAAAGTTGGCTGTTGTGCCAGCACCAGGGTTATAGAAGACCTGGTTTGTGAGTGGATTAACACCTGAATTACAAAAGAAAGTGGATATGCTACCCCATAATACAGTGGAAGAGGCATTTGAAACAGCCAACAAAATTGAGCAATTGGGGATGCTCAGAAGAGATAAAAGGGATGATGAGGACTCTAAAGAGAAGTCAGATGAGGAAGAAGAGCAAGAGCTCAAAATGAAGAGTAAGAAGAAGGAAAAGTTGAAGAGGGAGAACTATGAGAAAAGACTGGAGGAGATCTTGAAGAAGTATGCCACAGAGGCTGCAACACATTGGAGGAAGGGTGTTTGGTGTGCAAAGTGCCAGAATGAAGGCCATACCACAGCTGAATGCCACATGAAGGAGAAACACTATACTATCTGTAAAATGGATAACCATTCTACTGAGAATTGTTACTACAACAGAAGAACAGCTGCAAGAGAACCTAGGCAAGTAAGGGTGCATCAAGTGCAGCCCCAGCCAAGAAGAAACAATGGTTATAACAATGGTATGGAAGGGAGAGGTAATCCAAGAGGGAATTACCAAGGCAATCCCAGAGGCAACTATCAGGGTAATCCAAGGGGTAATTACCAGCCAGGGAATCAGGATTATAGAAATAATCCTAGACATTAGAAGCATTCGTGTCTTTTCCAAATCGACTGGGTGTCCGCAAACCACTCCGGGAACCACTTGGCAGTAAGCAGGACTACTAAAGAGTCGAAACGGACAATGTCGGCCCACGGGGGCATTTCAGACGGCGGGCAGAAGTGGGGTCAACAACTCCGGAGTCGTAGCAAAAATCCGGGCTATTTAATTAATTGCGTAAATACATAAAATTTGAAAAAGCGGAAATTACAAGTGGTTCTAATTGCTGCACATCAATTCATAATCTGATTAATGGAATAAAGATATTTATTCATTAAAGTGAATATCTACCCCAAACGCCCGAAAAATCAAATCAGCTAGAGGTGAGCCGACGCTTAAGTGGCTGTCCGAATAGAAGTGGCAGCGTGAATTGGGCCCACATGGCCATTGCATGCCCCTTCAAAGTGGCTATTGCATGTGGGGCGCACATGGCTATTGCATGCAACATCTAGCAAGCTGACTCAACTCAACTAGTGTGGCTATTTGCATTGGGCCCACATGGCTATTGCATGCCCCTTGAAAGTGGCTATAGCATGCGGGGCCACATGGAATCCATGCCAAGGAATGCTAGGGAAGGTTCTAGAACGGAGGTGATTTTGGCAAGGTATAGCTTAAAGTGGGAGCTCAGGCAAGGAGCAGAGGGTGCAGGAGGATCGAGGGTTTGAGGGTGGGTGATTCCAGGGTGCGGGAGGAGTGGGCCCAGGTCTACGTGCAGACTGCAGACAAGGAGATGGAAGGATTTTGGAAGACGGTGGTTTACTTGGGGCGGAAGGGTTGCTTGGTGCTATGCTGATCCGCACGACATGACTTGAGGCATGTACTGTAAATAAGTGGCGTACCAGTTACTACTGATCCACGACCTGCAATGTCTGATCTATTTTGGCCAAGTGGGCTTGGCCTCGGGCACTCAAAATGTATGTGTGTCCATATCTTGATGCTGTAAAATGGCAGGCCTTTCTTCCATGCCAAAATGCCTTACATGATGCATATCTGGGGCAACTGTACATGGTGTAGAATGAAGTTGCAGTCTATCTTGTCATGCCCAAAGTGGGTCACTTGGTTGCATGTTTGGAGTCTGATAAACTGCAAGCCGGTCCATCAAGACGCTTGTGTACACATGTCTTGAATCTGTACAATGGCAGGCTGTTCTTACTTACCCAAGAGGCCTTGCATGATGCATGTCTTGGGGTACTTACAAATGGCCAAGTGTGAAGCTGCAATATGTTTTGTCATGACCAAGAAGTTTACTTGGTTGCATGCCTGAAATGTAATTAATTGCAAGCTGGTCCTTCAAGGTACTTATATGAACATATCCTGGATCTGTAGTAGGACAGGCTGTTCTTACCTACCCAAGGAGCCTTGCATGATGCATGTCTTGGGGTACTTACAAATGGCAAAGAGTGAAGCTGCAATATGTTTTGTCATGCCCAAGAAGATTACTTGGTTGCATGTTTGAAATCTGCTAAATTGCAGGCTGGTCCTTCAAGGTGCTTGTATGAACATACCTTGAATCTGTAGTAGGGCAGGCTGTTCTTACCTACCCAAGGAGCCTTGCATGGTGCATGTCTTGGGTTACTTACAGGAATTTGAACATGCTGCAACAATCTAATTTTTCAGTACACAAGATGCTTGCTTATATGCTTGTCTTGTTGTCATGACCTGTACATAAAAATACCCCGCCCTCCCACCCTGTTTTATCATGAATGATTGGGTGAAATCAATTGGGAAGTCATGACAAGAATGGAAGTGTTAGATGGTGCCCTGTTTATGGGCTGTTTATGTCTTTAATTGACAATGACCCTAGTGGGTCTTGTCCATGTCTTGACATGACATGAGTATCTTCCCTCTCTCCCTCTCCCTCTATAACTTTTTGGATTTCATTTGGCCCTGATATTTACTATTTGCTTCTTTCATCTAAACTGGATGAAATACATGAATAATGGTGACCTATTCTAAAAATCCAAGAGGTAGTAATTTGTACCATCATAAATGATGGCAGTTACTAAACCTAAGCCTATACCGTAACCCTAAGATACCTTTTTATGGGATATCATCCATTAACAAAGTGCATCTCTTTAAAATGCGATTTTTCATCCACCCTGGATGATAAATCGGGAAGTTGTGCCCTAAACGGGCCGACATATTTCACAGCACAGAACTCGTGCTTCTATGATCATTGATGATGCGCCGTGTAAACCTGCTCCCTTGCGGCTACATGGTACTCGTGATGGCTGGCTTTTGGGATGCACATTGGCAGATAGACAGATTCCTCTCTGGCAGTCGACAATGCAGTGATCGCTCTGCTCAGAAATTTATGATTCTGTTAAATTCGCAGCGGCGCTCTTACTCCTCGTTGGGAAGTACTCCACCCCTACTTAGCCACAGATTACATGTTGCTCTCTTTCTGTATGAGCTACTCTCTATCTGTGAACACTTCTACTTTGATTGCGTTCTGCTGGAGACATCTACTGGACGCCATGGCGCAGGGCATACCACAAACACTCAAGGTTTTTTTTTTAGTGTACCCTTGCTTGGATTACGATTTGTACATGCTTTAGAATTCAACACTGACATGGATAGCAACTGTGAAAACCTGCCACTCACCTGATGCATCCTCACTAACACACATCTCTATGTGGTGGTTTTTGGGACGGGCACAGGTGAGGGTCTTCACTTGTCTTGAATTATTGAAGCTTGCAGAGTCTGATTCATGCATAAGGGATTGCTGCTACCGCCTGAAGCTGCTGATACCAACTGTTGTTTCAAATCTGCCATCTTGCTGCCTCAAATCGGCTTCAAGTCTGCTCTAATGAGGATCACCTTCTTACTCCTTATCCCTGTTTTTGGTTCTTGATAACCACTTCTATATGTTTTGGAGTTAAGACACACAAGGGACTTCATAGAAAACAAAATCTTTGTTGAAGGCTCTGGCTGTTTTCAACAAAGGTACATGGCTGCGGCTATAGCTCTGGCAGCATGGAAACCAAGCTCTGAAATGAAACACCATGGCCTGGCTCTGATGGATCAGAAGATAGACCTTGTGATAACAAACATTCTTCAAGGCTCTTATATCACCACTATTTCATTGCATGATAGGGGACAATGGTTTCTGAGTTCATTTCTTTAACTAACAGAGCTTGTTATGAGGCCCTGGAATACCACTCCAGGCCCATATCTACTTGAGGGTACTCAGCCCTATGTTTTGTTTTGTTAGAAATCTGGCTTATGACTTGGCACTGAAGCACCTTCAGACCTGGCCCCATCAGTATTTTGGTTTTCAAGAACTGCTTGCTGGTAGATGTTGTGCGCTTCCTACCTTATACTATGGCAGAGTTTTGATCTTGAAGTCCTGGAATAACTATCCAGGCTTACATATGCCTGAAAAAACTCAGCCCCGCTTCTACTTTATGAATCTTGCATGTGTCTTGGCACTGACAGATCAGTTTCACGCCTACACAGGATGTTGTTTTAGGAAGATGAATGGCTCAAGAACTAGATTATGTAAGGCTTGACCCGTGTCAACAACAAAAAATGAATGCTTTATGTCAACTTATGGGGCTTTCAGGATATGAATGACCAGGAATCCCGCCCTCCCACCCTGTTTTTTCAGATACCCTGAAAAGTTATAAGATGTTCAAATGACTTGGTAAAAGGGGTTGTTAGATGATGCCCTGTAAAGGGTTGCTTTGTCTTTCAATGACAATGGCCTTAGTGGTCTTGTCCATGTCTTGACATGACATGTATATCTTCTCTCTCTCTTTTGCTGCTCGCAAAAATAAACAAACCACAAGGGAGAGAGGGTGCAAAAAAAATTAAAAAGATTGTACTCATAATACGTTGTTTGTCGTAGCATTGTGGCCATTGACCCCAAGCCCAGTTTGAGCGGAAACAAAAAGGACAGAACTTGCCTCTGTCAAGGGCTGATGTGGGTAGTAAGACTTACCTTCATATATAGAATTAATCTGGGTTTTCCAGATATCCTCTAGAAATCCCTTCACACAAGCATCAATTTGTTGTGTGTGATTTGCCCAATAACTAGGCCTCAGGAGGGCTTGGGCTTTTGGCTCAGCCTTGAGACTTTCAAAGTTGGTAAAAAGAGGTACAGGCACAATTCCCTTGATAGATTTGAAGAGAGCGACTCTTTGGTGAGAGAACCCCGGACAGTGTATCAGAAGATGAGTATTGTCTTCAGATTGCCCACACAACGGGCAATTGCACTCTCCCTTTCCTCTCTGCTTCTGTTTGCTGTTCAAAGGTAGGCTTCCTGCCCTGAGTTTGAATTTTAGTCTAGTGCCGAGAGTGGGTAGACCCTTGAGGTCATCCAAGATGTCCTCCCCCATGTCACTTACTGGAAACAAGTTCAGGGAAGTTTTCTGCCTAACTTCATTTTCATCAGACAATCTCATGGCAACAGACATGGCTTTGGACACTACAGCCTCTAAGTCAGATTTATCAACCCATATTGCAGATCCGTACTCCAAGGCAGGTCTAATAATGCGACAAAGCATGGTTTTCTTAACCTCAGAGTTGACCCCTCTGCAGAAAAAGTTAAAAAGAGAGGGGGAAGATATTCACGTCATGTCAAGACATGGACAGGACCCATAAGGGTCATTGTCAATTGAAGACATAAACAGCCCTAGATAGGGCACTATCTCACACTTCCAGTCTTGTCAAATCATCCCAAAAGACACCACCCAATCATCCAAGACAAAACAGGGTGGGAGGGCGGGGTTTGTTCTTGTGTGGGACAAGATAAGATATTGTTGCACGTGTGCAGGCTGCAAGGCCTCTTGGTTCAGCCTGTACACATACCTTACCAGCAGGTCAAGTATTGGAGGAGCACAAAAGTGCTGAGGTTATGCAAAGGGCAAGGTACCATGGTCCAGCCTGCCCTATTACCATTTCAAGACACGTTTTCACACATACGTCTTGGACATGACCCACGGGTTGCAGCAACTTACCTTTTCAGCCATTAATTATGGCAGGTCATGCATCAGCCAAGGCATAAGGACCAGCCTGCAGTTTGTTAGAATCACAATATGCTACCAAGCAGTCCAACTTGGGCAAGATGAAATAAATTCCATATCATTTGTATTCACCCCGAGACATGTGATCATACAAAGTGTCAAGGGAATGTGAATTCAGCCTGTCAAATTGCAGGTTCAAGACTTGTACATACAAGCAGCTTGAACAGCCGAGGTCCAACCTCTTTTGCATATAAAAAACCAGATTGCAGGTCATAGGCCTGATGTCATGACAAAGCCAAAACTATAGGTAGGATCCCATTGCAGCTTACCATCCTCATCCTTCAAGAGTTCCATGCTAAAACATGCAAAGAACACCTCATTATGATCCAGTACACATCAGAAACAGGCCCGAAAAGGAGTAGGTCGGTGCCTTATCAGGCTGCAGCGTCTTACCTCCATCTAGGTAATTTTATCATTCCTCACCAGACCATCTGGTATGGATAAAAATAGTCAATAAAAGAGGAATGAAAAAAATTATTATCCTGGTAGTTTTTCAACCGGTATGGATGAAAAACAGGATGTTGTTGGCAACCTCCATAGAGGTAATTTTTTTCATTCCATGGTAATTCATCCGGTATGGATGAGAGTCAATAAAGAAGGAATGAAAAAGCCAAAAGAACCATCCTAGAGGTAATTGATATGTTGTAATGAGAGGTAGTGCTGCTCCGCACATGAATCCCATGCTTCCCATATCTCCTCCCTCAGGAGCAGGAGGTGGACCCTCAGGTCTTGGAGCTGGTACCACCTGAGCTGTGGCCATGGCAGCAAGCCGCTGCTCTAGCTGTTGAAGTCGGTTGGCCATGCCTTGGTCAACACCCTGACCACCTCGTCCATGGCCATGCTGAGCTTGCCCTTGGCCTGCACCTCGTGCCTGGCCACCTCGTTCTCTCTGAGCTGCTCCACCTCGCCCCCGGCCACCATTGTTCCGTTGGAACTGGCCTGGCCGCAACTCAGGATGCAAGTCATAACACTGGGCCTCTCCATGCCCAAACTTGCCACAATGCCCACACTGCAACTGTGTTGTGTATGTGAATGAATAGAAGAGAAGAAGGAGAAAAAAGGAAGTTCAATTGATTTACCTTGTATGGAGAATGAATGATGGAATGTGGATTCAATTCTATGTGCAATGGGTGGAGAATTATAATTGCGTGAGATAGTGAGGATGTGCACAAATGGAGAAGATACTAACTCTATGGGTGAATTAATTCTTGGGTTGCCGAGAGATATATCTATTCGGATATTTAAAAGCTTATTGTGCAATAAAGCAGAGTTGGTACGAATAGAAAGTGTGAGTAAAGCCTGGAAAAATGAGTTGTCAATTCTATATAAACATTGTCATCTGGGACGACAGTGGATCAGAATGTGGTGTTGTCCTATAGATGGATATCCAGAATTTATGAAAGAACAGATAAAAGACCTGAAGATAGAAAAACTTCAGTTGAATTAATTAAGAGGGAATTATGGTGAAGAGAGACCATTTGGAGGTTTACTATTTCATGAGCGCATGAGCCCATGAGCCTATGAGCCTATGAGCTCATGAGCGGGCATCCGCAGAATTGGAATTTTCCTGCCTTTATTGACGGTGTTATGTCCTCTTACCTCGGTAATATGGTCTGTTTCTCCTGGTCCAGGATGCGGAATGAGGTATTTCGGCGTCGTTATTCCCAAGAGCAGTGTGCTAAAATGGTGTTTTGAAGACATCCACCGGGGTATTTCGGCACCGAAATTACCTCTTAAAATGTGATATAGTGCGGTATTTAATGGCGCAAAACGGGCTATTTCAGCGCCGAAATACCCAAGTGGAATGTGCTGAAGTGCCTTGTGCTGAAGGCTTCCATCGCGATATTTTGGTGCAGTAATTCATCCGTGGAATTTTTGAGGCCCATATAACGAAGGCGCGCACTGGGCTATTTCGGCGCCAAATTTCCCAATATGAATGTTAGAAACGGCAGGGTTTTCATGGCTTCAAGTTCCCGGCTCAATGGTGTGCATAAATTACTTGTAGGGTTCTTCACTGAAGTTTGCGTCTCTTCTGCTTTTATTATACATTTTGGTTGGTGGAAGAAATGTAGGGAATCAGACAAGTAGTCTGAACACAATGATTTTTCAAATCGTCAATATTTTCATTAAGTGTTTCAGAACTGTACAACAAAAGGATCCAAATGAGACTTTGCTATGGTGAGGATCCGCTATCACTGTCCGATGCATCCCCGGTCTCATGCAAGGATGGCTGCCTTCCACCTACCTCCGAACCTGCACTGCCGCTACCGCTGTTACTCTGAGAAGCCCTCCCCTCAAAAATACCATCCTCACCAGCCCCTGACGGATGCTGTCCATGCCTGTTGGACTTGCCATTTCTGGACAATTAACTATAATTTCGGCGCCGAAATTATACTTTATGTGCGGCAACGTCCCGTGCGAAAAAGACCACTTAATGGATACTGTCGGTTTCAAATGAAAAAAACGGCTAAAATGCAATTAATTTTGACAGAAGGGGTTCAATATGCCGATTTCTCCATCAAATGCAGAATATTCCTGTTATCTTCGTCGGATATCATCTAGAAGCAAAAAGTAAGTGTCGGGTTTGGACGAATTTCGGCGCCGAAATTCATCCATTTCAAAGAAAAATAAATATTCGAGGGAGGGCATTCGATAAATTTCGGTGCCGAAATCCGGCTCTCAAACCCTGAAAAGAATTTGGAGGGATGAAGTCAGTTGAATTTGGGGCCGAAATTCATTGCTCGCGAAGAAAAAAAAAAATTCGGGAGGACTTCGGATGAATTTCGGCGCCGAAATTCATTCCTCGCGAAGAAAAAAATAAAATTCAGGAGGACTTTGGATGAATTTCGGCGCCGAAATTCATTGCTCGCGAAGAAAAAAAATAAAATTCGGGAGGACTTCGGATGAATTTCGGCGCCGAAATTCATTGCTCGCGAAGATAAAGGAAAATTAGAAGGGAGTACTTGGATGAGATTGGCGCCGAAGTTCATCTGTCGCAAAGAAAAAAAAAACAAAAAGGACTTCAGATGAATTTCGCCACCGAAATCCATCCGCAGGGCAGCAGAATTAGGGTCGGAAAAGGAGATGAAGAATGAATTTCGGCGCCGAAATACATCCATTCTGCCGATTCAGGATTACTGTCATTCGGATGTCGGCACCGATATCCGGACACGTGGTGAATCACGACTGTAATCAGGAACACATTCATCCGTATTTTGGCATCCAAATTCAACCCTTATGTGCAGAAACAATTTAATGAAGAAGATGTTCATCCGAATTTCGGCACCGAAATCCATCCGTTGGGTGCTTGGTCAGTTTCATGAGGTGAACAAATTACGATTTCTGTTGCCGGAATTCATCCCCTGGCTTCCAAAGCTGTTACATGACAGAGATGTTCATCCAGATTTCGGTGCCGAAATTCATGGGAAGGCCTGATTTATTGTAGCCCAAGTGGTTGTACATTACAATTCAGGCACCAAATATCCGATGTGAACTTGCTGTTGTCGTCCGTTTTTGTAACGTACGTTATACACCTTCATCTTTACGTGCACTGATCACCCATCCTGTTGGATACGGAATCCTCCAGAAAATCATTTGTGTTATTAGGTAGGACACACTCTTCTCATTGCAGGACTTCGCTGCGGAGCGTACCGAGAGGTCTCGTCTTCACCATGGACTCCCGTGTTTGGATAAATGTGTACTTCCATCCTGATTCTCTGATAAGCTAAAATACCCTGCGACCAAGGATTTGCGATTGTCATTGAGCAGTACTTGTGTGTGAAGTTCGGGCTCCGCCCTGGACCAGTGTTTTTGGAAGATGAGACGAAGGATGCTTATGGAAATTTTTTGGAAAGTGCCGTCATTCTGCATGCAGATTTCGGAAAAGGCAAAGAGTGGCGGCTCCCAGCTTCTGAATCCATCCGGTACAGTGCCATTGGTGAAATCGTGCCTAAAGAGTTCCCACGCTGGAACTTGGTTGATCCTCCTTCCACAAGAGGGTCTGGCGTGCAAGATGTGAAGGATGTGGGCACCTCTTCACAAGCAGAGAAACCCAAACATGTGAAAAGGGAAATCCAGGAAAATAGGGAAACAGTCGTCCACGACTTATCCAGTGACGATGAAGACTGTATGGTCCTTCCATCGTATGTTTCGAAGTCGTCCGTCACTAGGAGTGTTCAGCATACACTGTCCGATTCAACTTCCGTCCGCTCAGTAATTGACATATTGCGGAGGATGAAGACAACGGGTTCCCGCTCCAGTGACCTTCTTAGGCTTGATTACGACAAAACTCCAATCCATTATGTTGAAACTTTGCCTGATGTTGTGGATGGGAATGCTATCTACGAATTCCCTCCAGTGCCGGCAGGCGCAGGCCCAGGCGGCATGCTCGCAGGAATGAACAGGAAACATGACGGCCACCCTTGGTGTGTCACCAAAACTTCATCGTCCAACCTGGGTGATGGAGTTCGAGTGAGATATGTATTGTGTGCTGGGCATCTTAAATGTTTCTCGAGCACATGTTACCATTATACTAGCAAAGGCACCAGGAATGAGACTGACTGGATTGGCAATTCGTCGACCTCATTTTGGCCTCAAGGTAGAGTTCCTGCAGGGACGTTCAAGTGTGGCCATTGCAACGCAGCCCCTACGTGCATGGCAGTGTGCAACGCCAAGCAGTACTACGTCAGGACCGTCGGCCCAGCGTGCACCAGAGCATGCATTCACATCGGAAAGCATGAGCACCCCCTCGCCAGAGGCAATTGCAGAGTCGCTTTTCAACAAGCCCAGGATATTATCAAGGAGGAGGTGAGGTTGAGGCCGGGTGCAAAACCAAAGCAGATACAGCTCGCATCGGCACATAGGATTGCAATTGGTAGAATAATGTCGGAGGACGGAAGCACAAGAGAGAAGCTGGGCGAGGGGGACATGAAGGACCTGCTGGAAGCTGTCTCCCATGTGTGCAGCCCCAATGTCAGGAACCACATTGTCGGCTGCAAGAAATGAATCGGAAGAGGATCAGACATTCCATGATATTCCATATTTTTTCATCCTGACATAAGTGATCTGTTTATGGATGACGTGATTATGGCCTGGAATTGATCTTTACTACCCCTAATTATGATTAATTACGGTGGAAACCCTAACCCCTACCCCAAAACCTATTTTTAACCTTGCTGCGGATAAAATCCGTCAGGGTATAAGGATGCGTTCTACTGTTTTTCATCCACGGATGAAAAATCGGGGGACAAAAAAACCCTATGTTGTCTCTCCCGTTGTCAGAAGCACGCGATGTGCTTCTGAGCTCGCGGGGAGAGTGTTATGGCGGACGTGCTTTGGTGGCTGCCCCGTTTGTGGTGTCGTACCCATGCTGGACGAGCGCCTGGGGAGGCGAGGCGCAAAGGCGGCACCTTGTCTCTCTTGCAGCGGGAAACACCGTTGTGAATGCAGTGGCATCTTCCCTCCTCTGGCTTTTTAAGTTTAGCAAAGGCACTTGTGCTGGGAAGTATCTCTCCCTCCTTTCTAGTGCCTTGCGATTGTGTCTGCTTTGCTTCATTGCTTATGTGCTTTGTGGAGGCGGCTTGCTGCGGGTGGTGATGGCGCATAACCCTCTTCCCTAATCGCTTAAGGTGCCTTTGGAGTTTAGGGATTCTCATGTTCTTATCTTCTTCTCTTGCTTTTGAGTTTCTTAGTTGACATCGATGACAAGTGTGAGGGTCTGTGATTCACCTGGGGTTCCACAATCCTCACTAATCTGTTGATTTTTTGGGGGCTTTGTGATGGGACCAGGTGAGGATCCTCACCTACTTTGAAGTCTCTTGAGCATGCAGATTTGGGATATGGGTTGAGGAGACCTGTGGGTTTTTGCGCTGTGAGGTGGCTGCTGCCTGCAGCCCTGATTTCAACCCGACTGCCCCTGGTTTGGCATGTTATAGCCTGCGTTTTGGCCTTTGTCGTTCTGTCGTCGATGCGCAGCTCGGCCTGTCTGGCCTGTTTCCTGAGGCTTGCATACAAACCATACCCTACCTTTTGATCTTTGACAGCAGGGCCTGTGGATTATTGAGCTAGGTTGTAAGTTCTTTTGGCCAAAGTGAAGCGCATATGCGGCTACGACTTCATCCAAGGCAGCTTCTTTCCTGGTCAAGGCTCGGAGACGACAGGTGCTTCATATTTAAGATGTCAACGTGCGGACCGGGGAGCGGCGTCGATTTGGTGAAGCGGATGACCAGTGGAGACCTCTCAAATTGCTGGGTCATGTTCGACCACATCCCGCGAATTACCAACCACGATTGGGTGACAATGGGGGCACATATATACAACCCACATTGCAGAAAGTTGATGACCATTGCTATCTGCGAAATGAAGGGAGAAGACACAGATTCGGAGTTGCATATGTGGCGCGGAATTAATGAGCAAATGGCGAGAGCCAAGTTGCCCCCTCCCGATTTTAGGGGCTTCATGGCTGACAATGCCCAGGCGAACTGGGCTGCAGTTAGGAGGGTATATAGGGATGACCCAAAGACTCCAATGGAAGGGAATGAGAGATCTTGCGGGTTCCACTTCATGCAGAGTTTGACGCAAAACACGAAAAGGTTTGTGGCGTCACGCCACCAGCAGGATCATATCAGTATGTGCCTAGCGTGAAAAAATGCGAATTCCATCGATGAGGCGGAGACCGAGTTTGCAACCATACGCGCCTGGTGGGTGTCTTCAGGGGCAGTGGATGTGAAAGATCAGCCAGAACTGCAAACGTGGCTTGCGTGGTGGCACTATAGATTCCACCAGTTTGGAGACTACATGAGATAGATAACACATTTTTGTACTTGACAATTGTTCTGTTTTGTGCTTGGACATTCTCCACAATCAGTGACATTTCTAATTTCCTTCAACAGGACATGAGTTTGGAGGATGACACGGATATGCCGACGACAAACATGGCCGAATCGGTGCACTCTTCTTGGCGTGCTTCCTCTGTGACACATCTCGTTGACATGTTGACAGCAACAACAGAAGATATTGTGAGGGCTATCATGCAACAATCTCGTTACTACCAGTTTCTGGAAGGAAAGCAATGGGGTATCGGACCAGACATGCAGGAGATGCTGATGAGGGCGGCGCATCGTTCGACCGATCCCAAAAAATGGACTGCTGCATTGCGGGAAACAATAAGGTCAACGCCGTTATACAGTCGGGGGAACTGCCTGGAGGGCGATGTCCGCAGCCGGCCGGTGAAGAGAAGAATTGAGGACATGCCCGGAGGGGACGGGGATTCATGGAGATCAGATATGAACATCCGCACTCAACCTCGGGGCGCAACGATGTTGCGTCCCACGCCTCCACGAAGTAGGACTCGTACCCCCTCTGCTGCAGCATCCATGGAATCGCTGCCAGACTCGGGACAACATGCCGAGGATGAGCATGTTGCTCCTATTTTTGTTACCCAATACAACATTCCAATCGTGGAGCAAGATTTGTCGGCCTCGCAGTGGAGAATTGCACGGACCCGTCCGACATTTCCTGGCAAATGTTGTGCTGTTCGTGTCGACACCAACCAGAGATGCAATGAGATGATTCGGAGGAGCCCGCAGGGCGGTGTGCCTGCCCCTTGCTTCACAGGGAGATTTGTGTGCGCAAAGTTTGTGGAGGCCACACTAAAGGAGTTTTGATTCTGCAGGCACGACGTCATGTCGTGTGTGTTCGGCAAGCCCAAGTATGGTGTACAAGGCATGCCTGAACCACCGGCAGTCTGGCCTGTGGCAACTGGTATAGATCTTACCCTGGAGGAGGCAGACGCTCTAGGAAGTGCAGGGTTTCGACTGGTGGAGAGGACAGACGTTCCACAAAATCCAATTCCCAGTCGTCATCCTCCTCCCACGAGAAGCTCTTTGCCCCGCATATCGGTGGGTGACCCCACAGCTTGGCCCACCCATCGGTGGGGGAAACTGAAAAGACGGCGGCCACCAACAAAGGCGAACGACACCAGGATGGCCAACGCTCTTGCAATGCCCTGCATAGTGCAAGGTTGCAGGGATGTTCCTCACCCCGGGATGGGGCGCATATTTCAGTTGTCAACAGCCGGGTCTGCTGCGCGCAGTGTCGTGTATGCAATCACGGTTTCACAGTACCCAGCTTGCAACTGTGAGGACTTCCTTGTTATGGAATCAAAGAATGCAGCATACGTCCCCTGCAAACACTTTTATTACATTTTTCTGAAGCGCATGAGTTGCATATCCGCAGTGGACGTCTTCATCCATGCTCCAACACTGAGTTTCAACGAGCTGCACAAGGCCCTACGGCAGGATACTGGTCGGACTGCTTGACATTCCACATTCGGGAAGGAGAAAGTGGCAATTATATTACATTCATCTTCTTGCACCCTATTTTTTGTGAGGAATTATACACTGGTGGTGCCGCATCGCCATGGCTACAGGTGAATTTCGGTGCCGCAATACATGAGAATGTGGTTTTTGGCCATGAATGGCATGCACATGCTTTTTTTATTTTGGTTGTCTACAAATGGATCCGAGTAAAGCATACATTGTGTGGAGATTAACGGGCATTGAGGCCTATTTCAACGCCGTTTATGGTCTGTGTACTGCATATTGCTTCCTTGTTATTGCTCTTCACTCAATTTGTAGTGATTTCGCAGCCCATCCTGGCGTTTTCGTCCACCTTTATGAGAAGACTCCAATTTGCTACAAATACATTGTTACTGTTCTGCAAATGTGATGCCTTTACAAGATTGCTAGTTCTGTGTCCCAGTGGGAAGGGTCCTACTGCACATTCCAGCATTTGCATACTGCACCTTGTGCAAACAGCAATCCATACGACAAATGTCACGTCCCAGCATACTGGCAGTGAATTGCAAAAAACCTTAACAGAAGATTATCCAAGCATGTATATTCCCCATATGGCACAGGGAAGCTGCTTGATTTCTAAATGAAAATGTATGTGCCATGAGTGTCAGCGAGTCAAAACATGTCTACTCTAGCATGCAAGACCTATGGTCCCCTCGCCCAAGAAGAAGGAACTCTAACTGGCCTCTCAAGGACCTCCTCAGTGACCGGGTGCCTATATTTGAACAAAATGTCAGTGGTTTCTGTCGCCCGGTTGAAACTAACGAGGATGTCGTGTTTATCAATAGCGCCCCCTTGGTAGAAGGACATTTTCACAATGGGCCCTGTGCTCCCCTCCTCCTCATCCTCATAACTGAAGAGAATGTCCCCACTTTCCGAGCCAGTCCGTCCACGCGTAAAGTTTTCACCTATGCACTCATCATACGTCCACTCGCAACAATTCCAGCGATACAGCAACGCTGTGCGTGATCTGTTCGGCTCCCACTCATGCGGAAAGTCCAGGTCCATGATGCGTAGGAACCACCTGCTCCCCAGCCGGGGTCCAGGAGAATCGTGCAATCCTGGAAGAAACTGCATTGCTCTCAGCTGGACAAGTCGAGGATCGTCCCTGTAAACATCCAGGAAGACAATGATGTCGTCTGCTTTCGGGAAAATGACTCCCGTCTGGCGTCGATAGATGTGATTCGGGCGGGTAGACCATTAATCAATTCCAAAAGAGCTGCTATCTCTTCTCCTCTTCACACACCATCGATCGTTCTTTACCACCAATTCTGGTTACTCAGTTCCTCCAAAGATTTCCCTACTCCATATGTATTATTCCATTCTTCCATAAGTTCAAGATAGCCCTCAAAAGGTCTATACCATGTCTATAGCCAATTATGCTTCCAATAACAATTTCTATAGAGCATTGACAATTCCCTGTACCATCCCCTATTGACTAGTTGAAAAGAGAATATATCTTTATCATCACAACTAAGCTTTATTTAAGAAATTACATTGCAGCGATATAGAAAATAGTGGTACTTAGTGTCAGCTGATGGAATAGAATTGATAGAAGAGGGAGGAAATATTATTGAGACGGGTCGGGTATTAGTTACTTTAGATTGAGATAGGTAGTGATAGGGATCATCATGTAGAGGGGTTGGAGGGAGATAGGTTAGTCAAGCATCATTATTTTGCGATTGTATAGTGCTTTCCCCAGTGAACGAACCTTAGAATTGGTTAATCCTCCTTCTTAGGATAAGTTATAGTTTTATTCTACAGCTTACAAAATCATTGCTAAAGCGGATAACAAAGGGTTTGGAGAGGGCTCCATTATTGGTAACTTTGCTAGTGGAAGATAGGAGAAGAATCTTAACACATTAACAGAAGGATTTTGGGAAGCCAATCTTGTACAAAGCCCGAGCTCGAATAAAGGACCATTCAACTCTGTTGAAGGCCTTCTCAAAATCTAAGAGAAGAAGAGCTGTAGCCTGGTTGGTGTTAGTGGCGAAGAAAGGGATTTCCTGAGCCAGCAAGAGATTGTCCAGGATATCCCTGCCTTTAATATTGAATCCTGATTGGTTAGGTCTGATGAGGGAGGGCAAAAGAGGCTACAGGTGCAAAGCAATCAGGCAGGGATGCCCCCTGGCGCCTTTCCTTTTCCTGGTGGTTGCCAACTCCTTACTAGGTTACATGCTTCAAAACAATCCTTCTATCTCAGGGCTTAGAGTGACTAACTACTATACCCAACGACCAAACCAAATAATAGACTCTATTTTTGTGGATGATACCTTCTTGATGCTGCAAGCTAATACCACCAACCTAGACTCAGCGGCGGATACTCTGAACACAATCGGCTTTGCGTCAGGATTCAAGGTAACTGGAGTAAAACTTCGGCTCTTTTGGACGGGGACCTCTCGGCCACAGCCATGGGTCAAAACCCTTCATGGGGGACTCAACATGGTCTCATATGGCTGTAGCCAGGTCAATCCACTACCTTGTTAGGATACACATTTGGCATCGGACTATCTGACCAGCAAAGGTTCGCTCCTACCTTGGCCATTCATAAACAAAAATTAACCTATTGGGTTTCTAAGCATCTCTCCATCACCGGAAGAGTCTTCGTAGCAAACCAAATCATGTCTGCTAGCATATGGTACTTCGCCACAACTTGGAGCCCAGACTCCAAGACAATTAGGGAGATCACACGCCTTACTAGGAACTTCATCTGGGGTGCTCAAGCTTCAGGTCAAAAAAGGCCGCAAGTTTCCTGGAAACAATATGTTTGCCAAAGAAAATGGGAGGATTGGGGGTGTTGGATCCGGATTCTCAGATAACGGTACTGTTGGGGAAATGGGTCCCTCATTTTCTGGGGCCAGAAGGAGGCTGGTGGAAATTTCTTGTGGCCCCACATATTGTCCAGGCATTTCCTCTGTCGAATAAGATGCAGGTTTAGGGGTTCAAACATAAGATGGTAGGCTCTCCTCTGTGGACTTCCATTTGGAAAGCCTGGGCCAAGCTCAGGAAATTCCTTAAGAAGAAAGATCCAACCTCGTTCTATGAAACTATTTGCCAACACCTCTTCTTGAACTCTGGCATGCCATCTGCTTCCCAAAGAAATAAGGCTAGACGTTGGTCTTCCTGGGACAATATCGGTGTTTGCCAGGTGGGGCACTTGTGGGAAAATGGAGTCTGGAAATCCATTGAAGTTGTTTCTTCTACTATAGGGAAGGCAAGAGCCATCAAACGGTATGACCAGATAAAGCAGTCCTTACCTCCCCATTGCCTTGCCTGCCTTTAGTCTGACCAGTCCTCAGATGCCATGTCACAATTTTTGGGCTCTCTCCCTCTTCAATGGTCGGTTGGTTATTTTCTTTGTGCAAGAAACCTCTGATCGTGAGCACTTGGTCTTCGACCCATTCAACATTGATCCTGCAACAATGTCTCCGTAGCTTCTCTCGGACCAGGTCCTGAGCATCCCCGGCGGCTACTCTAACCCCAGTCAGGGTTTGTGGTTGGACCCTACTCTCTAAGGAGATGAATCCATGAACCCCGTCACCCCTGGTTTCTCTCCCTACCTGGTTGAAGTTGAACAGATTCTCCTGGGTCTTGGGCCACTACTACGTTTAGGGGGGGTTAGTGACGTTGGGAGCCCGGGCGCGCCGGACGTGACGACCCTCCTGCGACTGCAGCGCCGCGCAGGCGCCCGACCCGGAAATTGCGACGTCGGCCCGTTGCCGCCACGCCGCTCCGGTGACGCTTCGTCTGTTTGCGATTCTGCCACGTTGCTGCTGTTGGGGATGACCCGCCAGCGAGCTGGGGGTTGCGACGCCCAGGCGTTGCACTTATCTTCTGCGACGCTCCCGCAAGGCTGCGACTGTCGGGAATCGCAACAACACCCCCCTCACACTTAGGCACGTGGGGAGGGCCGAGTCAGGTCGCGCTGGGGTTTGCGACGTCCAGACGTCGCCGAAACGCCACAATGGCGAGGTTGCGATTCCCCGCAGTCGCATGCCTGCTGGGGCGTCGCAAGTGTCCTCTTGCCTGGGGGTCTAGGATTGGGGATTGCTGCTACGTAATAATTGTTTTTGGTTGTGTTTTGTTCTATGAATTCGACCCTTGCACCACTACATCCGTGCAAAATATTGGGCCAAAAATAAATAAAAAATAAAAAAATGTTTTTTTCATTCACTATTGCAGAACTCTCTATGAATAGTGCATGAAGTTGAAGACAACTCAACTTTGGAGTGCAAATGAGGGAAGAAAAAACGGTTTTGGGGCAAAATGGTTTTTATTCACTCTTAAATTTTTCACGCACATTGCATATGCTGTCATTAAGCATATGGTTTAAGAACGGAATAAAAATAAAATCATGTGCAAACGAAATGCAGTTTTTCGTCTCTAAAACACGTAGATGTGTTCAATACTTGAATGACCCATTGAATGAACTTGGTTCAAGCTCATATTTGGTCCACACGCGCTTAAGTATGTCCAAATCACATATGCAAAGTCTCAAAAGATAAGCAACATTAAGAAATATGCTCGTCAACAATGCATGGACTTGAAGAGAACTCAACCTTGGAGTGCAAATGAGGGAAGAAAATATGGTTTTGGGTGAAGATGATGTCTGTTCACTGCCAAATTTTGCATGCACATTGCACATGTTGTCATTAAGCATATGGTTTGGAATAAATTTATTTCCTCAACAGACTCTGGAATGTAAAGACGCTGCAAGCTTTCCCTGTGATACAACAAAGACGAAAATGGATTTGGAAAACTAGGAAGTTTTGGCACTGAGTTGTTTTCTGAATTGACAGAGACATTGGTTGGAGATGGAATGCATGGAGAATGCTTGCATTGTTTTTTTGCACTGTCTCCATAGAAGGCCAACGATCGTTGAAGCTTTTAATTGCGTAATAATTGATGAAGATGCACAACAAGTAGAAGTAGAGACTGATATTATCACCTAGATGAAGGAACTGAAGTAGATCATTCTTGTTGGAGATCACTCGGTGTATAAAGCTTTGGCCTTATTTCAAAATCAACATCAAATCAAACTTCAAATCAACAAATCATCAAATCAAATCATGAATACAATACAATTGCACATCGTTGCAGTCCAGTTGCACGTCGTTGCTTTTGTGAGAGTTGTTTGACATATTCACCTAAGTCGTAGCAGACATCCACTGTCAGGAGACAACGTTGACATCTAGATACATCACTGGAATGGTTGGAGATGGAATGCATAGAGAATGCTTGCATTGTTTTTTTGCACTGTCTCCATAGAAGGCCAACGATCGTTGAAGCTTTTAAGTGCGTAATAATTGATGAAGATGCACAACAAGTAGTAGTAGAGACTGATATTATCACCCAGATGAAGGAACTGAAGCAAATCATTCTTGTTAGAGATCACTCGGTGTATAAAGCTTTGGCCTTATTTCAAAATCAACATCAAATCAAACTTCAAATCAACAAATCATCAAATCAAATCATGAATACAATACAATTGCACATCGTTGCCTTTGTGGGAGTTGTTTGACATAATCACATAAGTCATAGCTAGCAGACATCCACTGTCAGGAGACAACGTTGACATCTAGATACATCAGATAATTTGTAGAGAACCTCGGATTATGTGCATGCTAAACTTCTTTGGTGGCATCCTCGATTCCTTGACGAATTCGAAAGATTTTGTCACAGAACGACTTGCAATCGGCCCCAAATACTCTTTGTCACAGAAAAACGCGCGCACATGCTTAGGTAGGATGGTAGAGAAAGCACAACCTCGGATGATTTCGCTTTGTATATCGGATGAGATCCCATTAACATTTCCACCTCCATGTGATTTACATAGCGTAGAGTCTTGGTGCCAATTTGCATCACTTGCTCCAGTTGCACGTCGTTGCCTTTGTGGGAGTTGTTTGACATAATCACATCAGTCGTAGCAGGCATCCAATGTCAAGAGACAACGTTGACATATAGATACATCAGATAGCTTCTAGGGAACCTTGGACTAGGCGCATACTAAACTTCTTTGGTAGCATCCTCGATTCCTTGACAAATTCGAAAGGTGGACAATCTCATCGAAAAAATCCAAGAGCTTGAGAAAGCACCTCGGAATCTAAAGAATGAGAGAGACAGACAACTGGGTTCTCCCTCCCCTCAAATGCCATCACAAAAAACTCGCGCACATGCTCAGGTAGGATGGTAGAGATAAGCACAACATCGAATGATTTCGCTTTGTAAAAAGCTTTGGCTTTATTTCAAGATCGTGGTTATTGGTTTTCAAGATCATTGTCTCCGGAGGGGTCCGGTGAAGTGGAGGTGCTCGGCATGAAGCGGCTTTCAATCTTCTATGAGTTGCCATATTGGGGGGTACATATTCCACAAAAACACCATCAATATTGCTATGCATGCATGTGATATTGCATTTTTTGTATGATTTCCATTGTCATTTTCACGACAAAATAGACGTGTAAGAATTTGTGGGTGGGGATATGTGTAGGACCTGAAGATTCGTCATCTTCTAGATCCCATGCATATTGAGAAGAATGTTTGCTCATCCTTTTTTCGTGTTCTTCATGGCACGCCGGCAAAAAAATGAGTGGCTGCGAAAGGAGATTCTCTCAGTGTTAGAAAGGAACTTGAGGAGCAAGGTCGCATGCCCCATCTATGGTCCGAAGAAAATGGTGTGGACCCAAAGGGTGTTGTATGGTGGAAGTATAGGCGCACACCTTGGCAATGAATAAAGGAGGAATACAAGAAAGTGATAGCCACAATAGGAGCTGTCCGAACACCGAGTGGTTATGGGTCATCCCTCCGTATGAAGTTCAACGAATTCGGGGGCCATGGTTTGAAGTCTCATGACTACCACAATCTATTGCAAGACATCTTGCCCATTGCAGTACGTGGGACATTGACTCCCGAGGTTCGCAAGACAGTTTATAGATTGGGAGCATTGTTCCGGTGGATTTGCTCCAAAGAGCTGGAGGAAGCGGAGTTTCCACGCATGAAGAAGGAGCCAGCGGAGGTCATGTATATGTTGGAGATGCACCTTCCTCCCTCCTTCTTTGACATCCAAGTGCACTTGGTAGTGCACTTAGTGGAAGAGGCTTCAATTGCCGGCCCCGTTCATTCTCGGTGGATGTACTACCGTGAGCGAATAGTGAAGACTTTGAAAGCACATGTAAGACAAATGGCACACCGGAGGGTAGGGGGGAGTATGGCGGAGGTATACATTGCAAGAGGTTATGTTCTACTACATGGAGTACTTGGCAAGGGTGGATAAAGAAGCCCCTCCGATGTGGAAGGAAGATGAGGATGTACGAACCAAGGACATCGTTTTTGCCAAAAATTCAAAGAGGGTAAAAATTACCCATCATGGTGATTAACCAAGCGCATGAGTTCATACTGAAGAACACCCCATCCATACATGAGTGGGAGACAAGATACAATAACCTTGTTCAGCAAAGACAGGAAAAGACGGTTGCGTGGAGGCGGAACCATGCAAGGGCGACTACACGCGCTCCGCGAGCATGGGGTTGGCGTATGAATGTGCCTTCACAAGATTTGCCCATGGAATTGCAGCCTCTAAGTTCATTCCGCCATTGGCTTCGGACTGAAGTAGAGGATAACATTGCGAAATGTAAGGTGGTTTCAGATTTGGTGCAAGACATTGCAAGGGGCCCCTCTCAATTTGCGACCTCATACACAACAGTTTGGGTTCATGGTCGTCATTTCCGCATTCGTGCTCTTGACATGAAGCGCAAACCAACATTTGATTCTGGCTTGTGTGCATCATATTGGCAAGACTCCGTGTGGGGCAGAGGAGATACACGACCTACCATGAGCACACTCAACTGTACTTTAAAGAGCTTGAGAGCATACTCCAACTTCAGTATACAAGACACCAGCCTCTTATCTTCAAGGCAAGGTGGTTCCAGCCACATCTTGTGGGGCCCTCCGCAACAATAATGGAAGACGAGTGTGGTTTCATGCGCGTCAATACAGATAGGCTCGAGTCTACTTATCGTCCCTCCGATGAGCCTTTTTCATGGCCTTCAGACATGGAGCAAGTTTTCTTCTCCGGATCAGGAAATTGGAAGGTGGTTGTGCATGCTGACGTATCTATCATGGTCGGGGATCTACATGGGGCGAGGCAAAAGCGGAGGAGGAAGAGACGGGTCATGTTGACGATGATATTGGCCGAGGTTGGATAGAGGGAATACAAGAGAATGATGACACCCCGGACAATGCATCCTGAACCCTATACGATGAGGCTCCATCAGATGCGGATGTTGGAGAAGAATATGAAGATATGGTCATTGAAACCGAGGTAGAAGATAAAGTAGAAGATAAATAGATGTGCCTTTTGGTGACCAGGCCATTTATTGACAATGACTCTGATGAGCAGAAGAAGACTTGAAGCTTGATGAGACGAAGAAGCTCCGGATGATTGATGTTCAAGTTGATTAGACACGTAATCAAAGCTACATAATAATTCTCGCACAAAATTGTACCCATCCCTTCGATTGATTGTACATGTACATGCATGTAGCTTATTTCTATGATTGATTAATGAAAAATCCATGAAAAAAATTCCTTTGTAGGTGTGGCGATCTAGGAATGATTTAGTGAAGTTGTTGACTTGAAAAGTGAACTCTAGACGTTGGGTTTTTGTAAGAGGGCAAGAATGTTGGAGACATGGTTCTTGTTCTACAAGTGCTGACCAAGACTTACCGTGGAAACACTTCAATCGATTTGGTTACCATGATCTCGATGCAACACAGAAAGAAAGAATCTCGAAATTGAAAGAAATTGAAAGTGTGAAAAAGACAAAATGTTGCTAAAGCCATTGCCAAAGCATCTACCCTCAACCCTCTAATCCCATGGTGGCCCTTCCTTTTCCTTTCCTAGTGTCACCATCCCTCTTCCTGCCCTTTGCTTTAACATAAGGCCGCCCGGGGTGATCACGGTCTCCCACATGCAAGATAGACCTGTTATATGTAGCACAGAAGGAGGACTAAAAGATTTGCAACAATGGATCCATTCAGCTTGGCCTCTGCCATGACCTTGCCAAAGACACAGAAAAGGCGATATTGCGATTCCCCGCCGTCGACAGAACTGTTGGGGCATCGCAATGCGTCGCAATACCGTCGCAAGACGACCCCTGGAGGTCGCAACCCCCTGCATTTACAATATCTATGATTGCAATTTGTTCCTACGTAATTGATTTTTGTTTAGCTCTATTTTGTTTGTGAATGCAAACCCCAGACCACTACATCCATGGAAAAAATTGGACAAAAAAAAAAAAAAACAAAAAAAAACAAGAGTTTCCTCACTAACTATTGCGGAATTCTCTTGGAGAGGAATGGAAGTTGAAAAAGAAAGCAACTTGGGAAGTGCAAATGAGGGAAGGAAAATATGGTTTTCAGTCTAATGATTTTTGTTTCACTCCCAAAATTTGCACACGCATTGCAAACGCTGTCATTAAGCATATGGCTTGAGATGGAATGGTAATAAAAACAAAATCCTGTGCATGTGCAAAAAATCATCAGCCCCACCTCAGGGGATGAGGGAGGAGGGATGTGGCGGCGGCCGTAAGTTGCTGGGATCGGCACCAATGGTGATAGAAAGAACTCTGGCGCTGTTATACAACAAGAGAGAATGAGCACTATAAAGATTGGAAGAAGGGGATCAATTGACCCTGGCCATGACCTTTGCGAGAAAGAGACACTAAATAGGGCCTCTCGGCGACTCCTGGACGTCGCAATTACCACTGACGGGCGGACTTCTAGCAGTCGCAACCCCCGCGAGGTGGCATGCCCTCGCCACGTGGCGGGCACGGGGGGGGCGACTCCCCAACGTCGCGGCCCTGCTGGAGCGTCGCTAGGCCGTCCAGCGACGACGGGACATCGCAATACCCCGTCGAGCTGGGCGTCCAAGGGGAAATGGTGACTTTGCGACTCCTGCACGTCGCTGGAACGTCGCAGTACCCTCTAGCCTAGGGGTCTAGGATTGGGGATTTCTGGTACGTAATCGCCCTCGAAAGAGGCTAGGGATGAGCCTCCACTTGAGGGTGGTGCACCCAATGTTCAGGCTAGGACGCCACCCCACGGGCTGATGGAGGGCCCTGACTTTTACGCGGGGAAGCGCATTCTCAGATCTAGCGCCAGCTATGGGCAACTTGATCTTAGCTCCACCGCCAATGCATTTTCCCCTTCTTCTGCAGCCAAGATGGCTTATAAAGGGGGGGGGGGCTCAGAAGGGGGTGGGTTCCTCTTCACCTTGGGAGAAGAGGGAGGCTTCAAAGGAGGCCGCAATGAGGTGGAAGGAGGAGGAAAGGAAGAGGGAGGAAGACAAGAAAGGGAAGAGGGAAATGAGGGGGCACGGGAAAGGGAGGGGGAAGAGGAGAGGGTGACACTGGCTTTGGAGGGCCCTTTGCGAAGTCCGTCGCCTGAACGGTCAATGAAGAAGACCCTGGACTTTGGGGCGCCGCCTACGAGCCTATTGGGTGCATGGGATAGGCTTCCACCCTTATTCCGAGAGGGCGTTATGGGGGGTGCACCACAAGCGGGGACCGAGGGCATCATTGAGGTCATGGACGCAAAGGTGAGCCTCTTTCCTTCACCTTTTTTTCTTTCATTTGCCTTTCATTTTGTTTCTGGTTTTTTTTTTTTTGTGGGTTTTGTGTGTTCAGGAGCTTGGCGCATTCGTGGCTAAGCTTGTGGCAGGCAGTGGAATTGCCACCGACAAAACAGGGACAGTGGTGGTGCCTACCCGTGGGGATGGTAAGAGGAAGAGGAAAAGACGTTGTGTCCCCGAGGTTCCCTTAATCATCAAGGAGGGTAGGGAAGTAGTGGAGGGGAAGGGGAAAGGACAGGCCCAGGAGAGGGAGCGTAAGAGAAAGAGGCGTAGAAGGAGAGAGGTGCAGCCGGGGGATGGCACTAGTGGGTGAACAAAAGACAAGGGGGAGCTAGTTCAGATGAGTGTGCAGCCGGTGGAGGGCACTAGCGCGGCAACAAAAGACAAGGGAGAGGTAGTTCAGAAGAGCGTGGACGAGGTAAAGACCTCGGGTCACCGCAAAATTGATTTGCCAAAGATGAAGGTGCCCCCCTTAGAGACCAATAAGGTCAGTGACCCCATTGGTGAGTATTGGGAGGCCATGAGAAAAGTAGCCTTCGACTTGGTGGCGAGGTGGTTCCCTTGGCATATTGATTGCCACGCCAATCACATCGCCATAGGCGAGCATTTGTGCAAGCACTTGAGGGCACATTTCCGGGTGAGTGGAATGAGGGGAAGCTCTTGGAGCTGGTGGGAAAGAACTCAAGGACAAGAGGTACCGTGCGCGACAAACCATTCGCAAGGCACTCAAGGCGGGGGTCGAACCAACGACCATGCCACATGGAATAACCAAGGTAAGACGCACTTCACTTGTCATTGGCGTCTTTGAATGCATGTTCATTGCGGTATGGAGTTCATTAACATTTATAGTGTCTTGTTGTGGGCTGGACAGGAATCTGGGGAGGCTCTCATCGCAGGGGAGAGGGAAGAGCTGAAGGCGGAGATCTTCGCAAGGGGACGTGCGGCAACTGCAACCCGCCTCAAGAAGTGTGCGGAATCAACACACAAGTGGGGCCCGGCGGAAGCAGCAAGAGTTTTGTCACCCGATTCGTAAGTGTTCTTTCTCTTGTCATACCCATTCTCTTTTTTAGCTTCTCCCTTCCATTATGAATTCTGACCTGTCATTGCATTTGTATGTCATGTGCAGAAAAAGAAGTTTCAGAGGCCTCCCTCCGCCATCGAGCACAACTTTTGTAAGACTCAGGGGTGGAAGGCCCTTGTAGCCTCAATGGCCAAGACGCCACAATTGACGGAGGATAGTGTAGGGGTGGGGATGGGTAGTCAGTGGCTCGGCCGGATGGGGGAGCCAATAGTAGGAGGTGGTTTGAAGGATGATGTAATCTCGGACTCGACCTCATTATCCTCCAAATTGGAGGCCCAGCGTAGCTTGCATTCCTCGGACAAGTATACTTATGACTCAGGTGATGAGGAGTGAGGGGGTTCCCAGTGGTTCCCAGTTATAGACATGTACAGGTAGTAGTACTCGCTTTATGTATATATTTTTTCAGTTGCCATTATGATCCTCATTCTAACCTTAATGGACATGTGGATTTGGTGTGTCGACCTATAGATTAGAATGCATGCATTCTTGCAAGCACGAGGCACACCCCAACCCCCAAGAAAACCCCACACCCAAACCCCCCCCCCCCCAAACGGAAAAAAAAAACCCAAAACCCCACCCCAAATACCAGCTGGCTACCCTCCCACCCACCCACCTAGCGACGCCGGCGTGACGGCCGGGGCCGACCAGCGACGCTCTTGCGATTCCCAGGAGTCGCAACAAAACCACGCCATCGTGGAGCTAGCGACGCCGCCCAGGGGCTGCGAAGTTGTTGCGACTCCAGGGAGTCGCATAAGAATGTGCCCTCCTATGGAGCTAGCGACGGCCCCCGGGGGGCTGCGACGTCCGTGCGTTTCCCGGGCGTCGCCAGAGAACCTCCCTACCCATGGGGGTCTAGCGACGCCCCCAGATGGCAGGACATCATGGGCGATTCCCGGGCGTCGCCAGTCCCTAAGTAGAATAGACCCCATCTGCGATGTCCAGGCATCGCTGAGCGGAGACTTTAATGTCCCAGGGTGCGACGTGCTGGCGACGCCGGCGCGTGGCTATTTCCGGGGATGGGCGACGTCCTTGCGACTGCCCCATGACGCAGGGGGAGGGATGGACCCCCCTCCTTGCCCTTTGTTGCGACTCCCGGGAGTCGCATATTGCGACGCCCGGAGGGGCGGCAACATTCCGCGTCGCTGGTCGTGGCCAAGGGGACCCGGGGGATTAGCCATTCCCGTAGGTCGCTATTTTGTGACGTTCCGGGACCGACGTCGGACCGACGTGGGTGCGACTTTTCGACGTCGCAATTTGTCCCCGGCGCGCCCCAGGCGTTGTGGTGTATTTTCGTCACTAGGCGTGGCGTTTGGAGGTCGCTGAGGCATCGCTAAACCCCCCCCCTCTCCCCCCCCACAAAAAAAAAAATGTAATAGTGGGCAGATCCCTGGCTGAACTGCCCCTTGACCCTGAAGAGTGGTCTTGGAGCTTCTTCACCTATACTACAAAGAAGGGTTACAAAGCCATTCTCAATGCCCAGCCAATGCAGCCAATGCAAACCAAGTGGGATTCAAGGTGGCATCATCAAGGGTTCCTCAATGAAAAATGGTCCATCATCTTGGGATCTGTATGGATCACAACAAGGCCAGCCAAGGTGGCGGCCTTCCTTTGACAAATAGTTAATAGAGTTCTTAAGGTGGGAGAGTGGCTTCAATTCCACTCTTCTCTTCTCTGTGCATACTGCCCCTCAGGTATCCTGGAAACTATAGAACATGCTTTGCTCTTCTGTCTTGCTCCTAAGGCTATCTGGACTTTTGTCAAGGATTTCTATCGTCATTGGAGTCCCAGGCAGCTATCTATCTCGGACATCTTGCTCAACTATGACCCTCGAACCAAACAACGACGTTCTCTCACCTGCCCTGTTTTTGAAACTCTTCGAGGATATGTTCTTGGCATCTCGGGAAGGCCAGATGTTCCAAAACTTTCTCTAATGGTACATGTTGCTATCCCGGCTCTTATTAACGATCTCAATATTGAATCCCGTAAAGCTTGGGCCAAGCCACGAGCCTAGGTGTCATTGAATTTTTCGTACATGGCAGCTGCACCTCAAGAGTTGTGTTGCATGTCTGCACAGAGTTATCTGTGTCACCACTTTTGCACCTGGCCAGAGCTTCCACCCGTACAATGGCGAAACAAGCGCACAACAATCCACAGCATCCCCTGAGTTTGATAGGGAAGTGAACTGGAAGCATCTGAAGTCTTCTGCGAGATCCTCCAAGCTTAACTACTATTGAACTCTAATTAATTGAAAGTTACTGGTTCGACCTAGGGTTTCTCCTTGTCGGGAACAGCTCTTTATGACTGGAGTAATAGGTCAAAGGTCTTGGTCTTTCTAGCTTAGTGTTAAGCTAGAGTTCTCTTTTGCAAGTGTGTAATCCTCCTGTCTTCTGGGATGGAGAGGTCGGACGCCCTTCTATCACGTTCTTTGATCACTGACTATGATGTGTGTGCCTTATGGCGTCTAAGGGGTTTTAACTTTTTTCCCCGAATAATCCCAAATAACTATATGGGCTTTGTCCCAAAAAAACATTCTATGATAAAGTTAATCAGGGCTACAATCCTCGGCCTTTTTAACCAAAAATAATAATAATAATAAATAATAATACAAATCCTAGGAATAATGTATGAAGTTAATGCATGTTGTGGACTCTCACAAGAGAATAGGCTGATCTCCGACATATTCAATCTCTCACCCTCTCTCTTGATAGTGACATGGAGAGAAAGTATAACTTCAGTCTAGGTGACAATGGGCCGTTAGAGAAAGAAAATGTAAACACCAGTTAAGATTACATGGTGGGAAATGTAACTCCACTCACTATCACTCACACTCGGTCTCGAAATTTGACTAAGTTTAAAATTGACTAAGATGAGTTACACTATAGAAGGGGGTGACACGAACTATAGAAGCCAAGGGTCACATTACCACCCATCAAGAATCAAACTTTCCACCTCATCGCCTCCATTACCATCACTTTACTAATAGGCTATTTATCACTGTCTGACAATCTATTGTATTCTCAAGTACATGAGCTATCAACAGCGAAAACACCTCTGCTTCAGCAATCTTATCTCTTGTTTTCTTTGATCTATTGATAGCTGCTAAAAAAGCGTGGGCTTCCGTGTGTGCAGAGGCCGCCAAGAAACCAAAACGTTTGTCTACCCTCATCTCTGCCTTCCGTGCCACATGGGGCAACAATGGGATCATTTGTTGCTGCTCTAATTACCTCACCTGTGTATGGGCAGACAGAATCCCTTCTTGCTGGGAGGGACACAGAGGTCTCCTCTTCGGCCTCCCCTGAATATGATAGATCCGAGATCAACTGGAAACACGTCCGTTCATCTTTAGCAGCGCGGCTCCATTTCCATCAATAATTTCTGGCTACATGCATGCTCGGCTGCCTCTCTCCACCTCCTCTCCTACTCAATCCCCTGCCCCGTTCCCCTTTGCAATCTCCACAACATTCCGTTTCGTCCCTAACCTCTCCCTAGGGCTCCTTCTCTCTCTCCCCCGGCTCCGCTTCCTCGCTTGCTGATTATTTTAGCCTAGGATGGGCAAATTTAGCTTTCGTAAGGCTATGTACTTTTAGGCAGCCTGTTTGTCGAACACTTCAGTCTTAGTCTCCGATTGGTAAAATTCCCCTAGGAAGGGCTCAGTTAATTTAGGCAGCAAGCCTGATCAAGACCTCGGTCTTCTTATGGAGTTACAAGTCCAGGAAGTATCTTCGGTAACGGATCTCGGTTATCTAGCACGGCATTCGTGCGAACAGCCTTATGGCAGCCTAAAGGCAATCAAGGTTTCAATTTGCATAAAATATATTAGAACAGGTTCTCAGTAATGCATAGCCCTAGTATTTTATAATGTGAAAGGTTATTTAGAACTAGTGAGTAAGCCTAGTGCGGGTTCATTTCTCGATGGATGGCTAGGTTCTGGTTATGGTTATACCAAAGGTCATGGATGAAAAATCGACCATGGAATGGGATGAAAATCTATAAGTTGGCATAAAAGTGCATAATTTCACGAGTTTTCAGTTAATTACGGACGAAAGTCGACACCTCGAAAAGGTCACTGGTGTGTCAACTTTTATCTCAGAGTGGCCATGTTGAGAATAGAGGGATTGACCTTGATCTTCTCAAGATCTTCTCAAGATCTTCCGTCACCATCATCCACAGAGTCTCAGAGGTAGAGGTGAAGGGTCACATGCCCTACTCCAACTTGTACATACAAGATAGAGCCACTTTCCTTTACATGCATCGTTTGGATAACACGCAGAAGTGATAGAGGGACTCTGGTCCATGGTATGCAAGCGATGGAGTGGTATGGCTATACAAGCCAAATGGTAGAGATTGACATGGAAATGTGGATGGATTGCAGTTCCAAAAGCACAAAATTCTGCAATATCACATACCATAGGCCACAATTCTGAATTCTGATAAACGATCCACTCCTGAAGTGTGCTGATCAACTTAAGAAAGCCCTGCCAGCCACCAATCAAATGCAATATCACATTACCTCTATCACTGACGCATGCATATAACCATTCTACTTGAGACTTAAATGGATTTGATGTTCCTCATGCTCTCAATTGTGCACTGTGAGCAACAACAAGGTAAGAGACTGCCCAATTACAAACAAACTTGCATACCTGTCGTTGTTCCTTTCTTAACTACCAACGCAAATATCTCCGCAGAAGACCTGCAAATGCAAATGTAAATGCATGAGTAGCTACCTGCAGTGACAGGTGGTGAGGGAGATGCACCCATCTCTTTGATAAAAGAGAAATTCTGTCTCAAACCACATCATACATTTCCAGACCCACCTCCGGCGTGCAGTTCTTTCACACCATACATCCCAACCTTCAGTGCCGCCACCTCCCGTAGACATTGTTTGCTGGGCTCCACCAAGAACATCGAGCTTCGCATCTATGGCGGAAATACGGATGCAGACTGTCAGCGGGAGTGCAGGCCGGCCAGCGCGGACATGTTGGCGGGCAGCGAGGATGCTAACAGCCCTTAACCTTGGCTTATTTTAGCCGTAAGTGCGGCCGCTCTCTAACCCGGGCTAACTAACCATCGCTTAACAGTGGCTAACTAACCATTGCTAGTAGTGGCTAGTTAGCCACCAGTGCGGCCGGGGCCTTAGAATAGATAAATATAACACACAAGTTAGGGCGCGGAAATATGGGCCGTCAGAATTAGGGCACTGGATGCAGGCATTAGGGCACAAGGGTTAGGAGCAGCGCCGTCTCTCCGAAGAGTCTTTTTGGACGTGGTCGCCGAAGGTGTGGTGCAAGCGAGAGAGGCTAGTCATGGCGGTTGTGCAGCCGGAGGTGAAGCTCTTCGGCCGGTGGTCATTCGACGACATTGAGGTGAGTGCTGATCCGACCTGTCAAGTGTGTATGTTGCGAGCTTTGCACGCCTTGGTGATTTTTGGGGAGTGATGTACTTTGTTTTCTTCTCGATTCCTCTTGTTTAGAGTTCTCCTCTTTACTTCCTCTCGGTGTGCAGATCAATGACATCTCTTTGGCGGATTACATCGCCGTCTCAGTTGACAAGCATGCGACGTTCGTGCCCCACACTGCTGGTCGGTACTCGGTTAAGCGCTTTAGGAAGGCCCAGTGCCCAATAGTTGAGAGGTGGGTTTACCATCTCATGTACATGGTCAACCTAATTCTCACAGAAGATAGTTGTGGAGATTTCATGTGTAGAAATTTTCTACTCTCTCGTAACCCATGTCTAAGATTCTTTTTTCGTTGATTCTCTCATCTGCAGGTTGACGAACTCTCTCATGATGCATGGCCGCAACAATGGAAAGAAATTGATGGCTGTGCGCATTGTGAAGCACGCCATGGAGATCATCCACCTTCTAACTGACCAGAACCCCATCCAAGTTATTGTTGACGCCATCATTAATAGGTACTTCCTTCTCTCAGTGTACTCATAGAATTATGCCATTCTTGCTATAGTCTCATGCTTTAGTGATTTGTCTGAGCATGGAGTTATTTTGGTCCTTTGGGAGGTATGTAGTGATGCCCCAACTAGGACTGCTACAAATGTCAAATTATCTAGTTAAAGCCATTCAGTTTGAAGTATTGCCGTCTGATTACTTGGAGGACATCGTAGAAGTGGGATGTGTGTCCTTTATTTTGGTGTTTCAAGTGCCCCCTTATCGTTTTTGTTTTTATGAGATATGGTAAGTAGAAGTCCGAGCAACGCCTGTAATGATACCATATTGTACATGTTTCCATGCAGTGGTCCTCGCGAAGATGCAACTCGTATTGGATCCGCTGGTGTCATCAGGAGGCAGGCTGTAGATATCTCACCATTGAGGCGGGTGAACCAGGCCATCTACTTGTTAACAACAGGTGCACGTGAGAGTGCCTTCCGGAACATCAAGACCATAGCTGAGTGCTTGGCAGATGAACTTATCAATGCCGCCAAAGGTTCATCAAATAGGTGGGGATATCTGTTAAGGGCATTCTCTTCGAACTCGCAGAGCTGCATTTTGTATTTAGAGTTCTAGTGTTCCATCTTTATCAGAGAGGCAAGGGTTTCAAGGTTTGTAATGGTTATAAATCTGTTTTAGTATTAAAAAATTATTATGAATGAGTGAAGAAGAGGTACTTGTGTTGCCAATTGTCCCTATATCAGCGTGGAAGAGAGCCAGGTAGGCAGTCATAAAAATTCCATTTGACACTCAAACTAATATGGGAGATTGTTGTGGATGTGTCTTCAGCTATGCGATTAAGAAGAAAGATGAGATTGAGCGTGTTGCAAAGGCCAACCGTTGAGTTCAGTCAGTGTCACTCAGGCGAAGCAACGGATTTATATATTAGATGGATGCTTCCATTTGTTGAGATTGAAGTCAAGTCTCAAGGAGACCATTCACTTTCGAGTTGTGTTCATCTGAGCAAAGAACTGTGTGTCTCATTTCAACGGAATTTATTTTTTTGTCTACAACCATTTCTTTTCTGTTTCTGAGTTATGCCTGTAGCAACAATTCCTTGGGGAACAAAAGTTCATTGCATGAATGTAAGAAATATAAGAGAATGTTGTTCCTTCAAGAAGTCACCAAGATGTCCTCCATTTGAAGCAGAGACTTTGGAAAGAGTCTTTGTCAATGAGAGAACTGGTGTTACAGACATTGGGAAGACAGACTTCTCTAGATGGTTTCCTTACCAGTTGAGGGCGGGGACTCTACTCTGAGGTGCAGAGAGGAAAGGGAGATGTACAGGCGGCCTGAAGTCAATATTCACTTTCTGTTGTATATCCAGGGTATTGTCATCAGGAAGTGACCCTCTTCAGGACAAAAGATCTCTGTTCACCAACTTTCAGAATCTCGAGGCTGACCGGCATGTTGGGGTCTAATTGCTAGGCAGCTGAATACATTCTCCCCTTCATACTGGGTCAAGCATGGACCAGAAGCGAAGCAGAACAATCAAAGCAAAGCAATCCATTCTTTGTGTCTAGCACTACCACCTTCCAAATGGAAGGCAGTAGCCCTTCAAGGTGATGTGACACCATTAGGTTTGTGTGTGCTTTGTAGATGACAGTTCAATCAAGCTCTCCTTGCATCCAGGTACTTGATTAGGAGTGGTACTTGAACTGCACTGGTCATAGCTGTGAAATCTTTGGCATGCACTGCATATAATTCTTGAGCTGTAATTTCCAGGCTTTCAATTGCCTTGTTTTTCATCTCCGATTTCAAATGTTGTTGGCAACTGCATGCACAGCTTATATGGAGAAATTTTATTTCCCAAGTTCTCTCTACCCAGAATGGAACGAGGGAAAAATGGAGGATATCACAACACCTGCAATTCTTGACCATGTGCAAGTAAGAGAAAGAACCCCTGTGATCAGCCCAATCTGGTCCCAGGTCACAGTTGTGGGTGAGCAATAACCGAAATTAATTCATCAAATCCAATTCTGTGAGAGGAAACAGACTTGAAACAAGGCCATCATTCCCCGTGTCCACCCACTAGGGTGCCAATCTGGTGTAGATGATAGAGGCAGTGCCCAGGAACCACCTTGGTGCCCTTGATTCTGATAATTGCGACTAGTTGCAAAAGGGCTGTCCAAGTAAAACTGAACCTGATTGGAGTCCTAGGACCCATCAATGCCAGACAAGTTGCTACAGCTCAAATCCTTCTAAAAAGCACCACAAAATGAAGTGTATTTCCCATGGCCAGCTATCTAAGCTTCCTACCACCACGACAGCTGCAAACTTCAATCCACCTGGTCAAGGATACAGAACATAAAAATGGACAAAAATAAACACCTGGACATAAAAATACAGGAGAGCAACAATTCCAAAACAAGGGAGGCAAGAATCCATTATCCGGCCAACATCTAATCATGCCAAGAACCAAATGTGTGTATTGCACAGTATATTCCAACTTGACCAACTCAAGTGAACCCATGATTGATTTGTCTGTTCACTGTACCTTACTCGATTGTTAAATTACTCCACAAAAATACAATTGTCTCCACCAATGCAGGCCTGAAAACTACTCAGATGCAGCTGATCTGGTTTTAAGCAAATTCCCTGTATGTCAGAAGACAAATTCTAGACTGCAAAGCCTACAGGAAGAGGGGGAGGGACAAGGGAAGGGGGCAAGTGCTCAATTGGGCAACCAGACTTTCCGCTGCACCACTTCACAGGAAGCTAAAACCTATACGATACCTACATGTATTTATAATGTCTAAGCCTATACATAATAAGACCTTTCCCTCCTGGATTCCAAAACAACCAAACTCGTCCAACAAACCTATAAGTGCCCAATTCTCCTACGCCAGTAATGACTGGGTCCTAATAAAAGACTGATGAACGGAACTTCCTTTCATCATATACTTCCACAATATTACCGCTCAGAGATGTTGAAAACAGAGTTAAGGTTAAAGTGTGTTTAACGGCTAGCGAGTTAACTGAAGTGAAAAACTGCATTTTAGCAGTAGATCCAGTAACCATCACCTTCCAGATGTAAGGACCTCATGTTAGAAATGTCCTCCCATGTGCCTATCAGGATTTGTACGCCCTCCTAAAACTGCATGCCGCTGTTCTCTGAAGTGCCGAAGCAGTGCTGAGGCCTGTGATCAAGACAGTTACTAAAAAGATCAATCCAGAGAGTTACAAACGGTAAAAGATCTATGAAAACACAAACTGAACCATCCAAGTAGAGATCCTATACAAGGTCTAGAAAGGAATCACCCTGGAAGGGATGTAGATGCGGCAGAGAAGGCCCAGCAGGTCTTCGTTGTATGGCAACACTTTCAGAGAGAGCTGATCATAAGGAGGGAAAGGGACATTAAAGATGCCGACTGACATTTCTTCTGACAAGGGGAAACGCGTGGGCCTTACCCTCTCCTTGCAATTACAGTGAGGGGACGGGGTCCAGGAAACAGGTAAAACTGGGAATTACCTTCTCTTTCGCACGCGCGGTCCCTGTCTGAGAGAGAGCAACCAAAGGAGGGATAGCGCCTTCTTGCAAGACCATAGCCCGATGTCTGTTACTGTTCATACACATCTGGAGAAGCGCAGCTGCTGCATTCTCTTTCCCTCGTTGCGACCCTGCTTCAACTACTTCTACGAGAGCTGGGATCCCACCTTCTTCACCAATTGCAACCCTTCCCTCAGGAATTGTCGCCAAATTGGCCAATACAGCGACAGCTTTATCCACCATGCCTGCTGCAGGCTCTGCCATGAGTTCAACCAAGGGCTGGATGGCACCTGCACGCACAATTCGTCCCTTATTCTCATGAAATATGGAAAGGTTGAAGAGGGCTGTCGCGGCATCTTTCTTCCCGCGTGGTGTGCCATTGATAAGTAAATGCACCAGAGGTGGAATTGCCCCTGATGCACCTATCGAGACCTTATTGTCATCCATGACAGAAAGACTGAAGAGGGTAGCAGCTGCATTTTCCATTGCATCTGAGTTTCCAACCCGAAGCACATTGACCAGCGGTTCAATGGCACCTGCAGCAGCAATCTCCGCTTTGTTGTTGTCATTGATGGAAAGATTCAACAGGGCAGTAACTGCATTCTCTTGAGTCTTTGGGTCTCCTGACATCAATAGTCCAACCAAGGGCCTAATTGCACCTGAGTTTGCAATTGTGATTCGGTTTTCCATATTGTATCTGGCAAGCAGTCTCAGCTCTGCAGCTGCTGCCCTCTGGACATCCACAGATGGAGACTGAAGGTCCTCTACCAAGCCATCCACCTCAATTTGGGCACTCCCATCTGTGCCCAATGAGTCAGAAACCGGAGCATTCACAATGCGTGGAAGGCTGATGTCCCTTTCTTCCCCTCGCCGCATGAAGACCGACCTTTCAGGTGGGCGTGCTGGCGACCCAGGCTCTTCGCTGAATGCTGGATTTCCAGCAGCCGATACTGGCGTCCTTTCCAACTCACCAGAAAGCTCCCCACTATATGGATACTGATCAGTTGTGGCCTGTGAGCCATCAACGGGAGGTCCTGCCTCCGCCGGTAGATGTCCATCGTCTACACTTGAAACTCCCATAGACCCCAATGCTGTGCATGTTTGTTGCAAAGCAATATCCACGGCCAGGTTGCTACCACACCTCAGAGAACCACCACTAAGCTCTGCTTCAGAATCAGCACTGGCAGTCCTGGCAGCCTGTGAAGGCTCCCCCTGCTCCTCTCCTGAGTGACCACTAGTTGGTACCCTATCGAGATCAACTGTGTCATAAGACTTTGGTCGTATGGTACGCTTTGACTTTACAAGTGGCCTGCTCCCGACTGCTGATACACTTCTTTCCAGCGTCACTGTTGCAACTGTGCTTGTTTCATGCACTGAGGCTAGGGGGGCTGTAATTCGATCATTCGGTTCAGTATCAACTTTGCTAGAAAGGACGGGGGAGATAGGCCGCTGAAGGTTCTCCAGTGCATCCAATTTCATAGGCCCTGGCAGTGGTACGTTGTTTTCTTCACACCAATAAGCTATCAGAGCTTTCACTGTGTAGTTCGGGATGAGATTGGCGTGACTTAGAATTTGCCGTGTCTTCGGACAACGAGTGTTACCTTGGTCAAGCCACTGCTGGATATAGGTTTTCTCGTATGTCTGACCTGATGCTACAATGACTGGGTCTGACATTAGCTCCAGGGAGAGAGGGCACCTGAAATCAGAAGGTATTTCAAGGCCCCCTGACTTTTGGTCCCCTATAGTTTCTGCAATCTGCTCAACCAGCAGCAAAAGTTGATTAAGTAGCTCCTGCTTGAACATATCCTTCTCCGTGCAAGCTTCCTCCCTCTCCTTTTCCAGGGCCTGTAAGGTATTACCACAAACTTTCAACATCCACAAATGCCCGGAAACTAAGAGACACAATGCCTCTTTAACACCCATAGTTCTAATACAGAGCCATCAATGTTAGGTGTGTGTTATTCACTGAGAGTTGCTGACAAAATGTCAACCACCATGAATCTACCTTCACCAATCAACCTGCATATAGGCTATCTGGAATCCCACAGTAGGTTCCCAAACACCTAAAAGGCAATGATGTGAGGACCATACTGACCCAATGCTTACATTTATTTAGTTTTTAAGCAAGGTACAGCTTTGACAAGGAAAGTTTCTAGTAGAAACTCACAGATTATTTGAAGTGTCACAAAGCCCGTCTGTTTGTGTGCCTAAGGCCCTAGGTAGGCTCCTCATGTTGCCCAAAGGCAATGCTGACACTTAAAACTTGCTAGTGAAGAAGCACCTAGAGAAAGTCCTCACATCAAGCAAAAACATCAGCAACTAACCTGTGTCTCATCTGCCACTGCTTCACTGGACCTCAGATCCAGCCTGTCGGCCAGTTTCCGTAGTGCCTCATGGCTAGGTCTCAAACCCTCCCTCTGCTCCCGAAGAAGTGCTTCGATCTCCTCCGCCAGACGTTCGTCTGAAGCATCCACACAGTACTTTGTCCTCCTTAGCTCACGGGTAATGAGCTCCACTTGAGAGCGGATACGATCTGAAACTCTGAGGGACACGAAGGGCAAGCTGTTGAGGGAGCGGTCAATCTCCAAAGTCACGTCCTGGAACTTGCTCATTACGGCTTGGCTGCGCAACGCCTACAACAAGAAGTTGAAAAATTAAATAAACAGTGATCCCTGATGACATAACACTGTCAGGGTGGTTGCGCCATTTTTGTTATAGACACAAATCTTTTTGACTCACTAGCTGCGTGAGTCAAAAATAATAGTTCAACGAGGGTATGGTGCCACAGTGCTGTTGCGAAGAGGAGGCACAAGGAGGAGAGGACGAGCAGGTCTCCGGATAGGACATGCAAATGTAATTTGCGGATAGGTCAAACACACGTTGTGCAACTAGAGATCCTCCAAGACTTCCTTTTGTTTCCACTCTGACAATGGAAAGGTTTGGCCCATGTAACCTCTACAATCGACTACCAGTGATACATCGTCTAGGCAGCCGAGTTTAAATATCTACACACAGTTCCCGAAGGAGGACCCCATTATGCCCAAGAGTTGACCAATTTCGAACTAGGCAGCAAAGCCCCTCCCACAGACACTCTTCGAGAGTAAGATGTGAAAAAAGTCTCTACACGTACGTTAGGCATTCGTCAACAAAGTTCTCCGATAGTCAAACTGTATTCCCCACCTCTCCTCTCCTAAACTCTTGCGGAGATTCTTACCAGAAACAGAGAGTATGGAGCTTAGGGTGTAAAGTCTGGAAGACATGGGAAGAGGGAAAGGGAGCAGCATGAGAAACAGTGGAGCTGCTGCGTGATGGCATGGCAAGGAGGGGCCATCTGCCCACAGGCCCAGTGCCTCACTTATGCAATTTCGAGGCCCTTAACAAGCAGGGTCTCAGTCTTAGTTCGACATTGGAAATGCAAAGCTGAAAACTAGCATGGAGCACCTTTCAGCTGGTCAAACAGCTCGGACACTGGCAACCCAGAAGGGCCACGGTAGAGAAGCTCCAAGGCAGGAAGAGAGAGATTCAAAATTCCCCACTCCAATACACAACCACAAGACGCCCAGGCGTTGAGCAAGCAAGCAACCCACCATGTACAACACGCTGCCCCTCCCCCCGCACTTGTCCAGCAGCTCTTTGGCCTTCGAAATCGCATTCTCCAGCGAGTCGAAGGAAGCCAGCCCTCCCGAGAGAGACATCTTAGACTCCCGCACCTCATCCAGCAGCGGCTTCAGCAGCTTGATGCGCCCCATCAAATTCTGACAATTGCTTCGCTGCACTTTGGCCCGCTCTCCCATGGACGCCACCATCTGTACCGCCTGCGCGATGTTCGCAAGCATCGTAACTGGATCCATGCGCGCTCCAGATTGCGATCCCCGCCCGCACCCTCTCTCTCTCTCTTCGTCTCCGACCGACACTCTTCCTGGGGCCGGCCCGTGCTTGTCCCGGGCCGCCCGCCCGCTTCCTTGCTCGGCCCTGTGTGAAGGAAACCAGCACTGAACCGCCAGCCGCCAGTCACCCCCCGTCGCTCGCACGAGGCCTCACCGGAGTCAAACTCCCGGCGGCCACCCGCAACGGGAAGCAGCCTGTCGCTGGCCCCGGCCCTTTTCGGGGACAGGCAGCGCCAACAGCGGCGGCCCGGCTGCCGAGCGGGTCAGTTCCTCAGTCTCACCGTAAATACGGCTACGTACCTACCACCTACCCGCGGACCGTATGCGGACATGTATTTTGCGTGTGACCCAGTCCCCAGCCTGCCCGTCTCCGTCTACTAGGTACCTACCGAACCCCAACGCGCTTAAAGGCAGCTACTGTTGACCAAAACAGTCGGGTTGACCCCTATTCGTAGGGGGCGGGCAGCACAAGTTGGCTGACCAGAAATCAGTTGCCGGAGGCGTCTACGGAGCTAGCCTAGCTAGCCTAGCAGTCGCTAAGCTAGTACTAGGAACTGTGATCAAATCTGTTGACACGCAATCCTTGAACTGAACATGACTGACCAAATTCCATAGTTTTTCTCAAGTGTTGGTGACATTCACACCTAAGTCACATCAGCTGGTAGCTCAGCTGGTAAGTGCACAGTGTGTCGCCCTGGTGGTTCGGGGTTCAAACCTGCTGCCCTGCCTGGTGTGTGATTGTTTGTGACCGGCTGGTCTGGTGGTGACGTTTCCACCTGTGTGCCTAATGGCACTTATCTGAAAGGGGGTTAATTTTTTCCCGTCCTCAAGGGCCTAAATTGTGAGCAGTAGCTCCCAGGTTTCCTTTTCAAAATTAAATAAATAAATAATAAATAAAATTACACTGTAGGGCGACATTATTCCACTAGGCACAATGAGGTTCTATGGGGAAAGTTATTAGATTCATCTATGTGGAAAATTTGACTTGTCGTTTCTCAAATAACCTCTCACGAGAATATGATTCATTATTTTTTGAGAAGGCCTCGTTCCGCCGAGTTTCCCACTCAGGTTTTTCTCTTCAGCTTCTCAATTGCTTTCACAATGAAACCTAAGAGCCTTGCAATGGAGGGCTGCAACACGCATAACTTTTGGATCGGAGGATTTAACACAAAACTTGGAGGGTGGAATATTTGCCACAATTTGCAATCTAAACGTTCATGTGTTTCATATGGGATGATACGATTAGACCTACCTAGGGGGCATTTTATTTTTATTTTCTTACATGGGCATTGTTTGGATCTGTTTGATTGTCTACCTGGCCGGCTTCGGCCGGAGTCCTCTCTCTCTTCTCTCACTACCTTTATATAAAATATCTACTTTTCAACTTCTGGCAAGGAGGTCATCAAATTTTCTAAGCACTTTCTACTACAATTTTTTACTCACATGAAAAATATTGGAGTTGGAGTTGTTCCAATTCTCATCTGCACCTCTTTCAAAACATCATTGGCGGCCTTCAATTGGTTGCCAATAAATCCAACAAGCCTCTCATACATCCAAAATACCCAAGGAGCACAACACACTTCTCGTCCAATTGTTCTACAAGATGTAGTGCATAGTAATTGTCACTATATGTCGAAGCAAATGTCACTTATGGTGTCACTTCGTCTCAAAGGCTATTCCAGTTGGAAGTGGATGTTTTCTAGCGGCTAACGAGGGCAACAAACCTCGTTGTCTCTCTTTCCTTTGTAGCGAGCCTCTTCGTTGCTCCGGGCATACTCGTGGCTGCAGTTGGCTTGTAGCCTTCTCACTACTTGTAGTCTTCATGAGACTCCTAGCTTTCTTGCAGAGAAAGAGAAGACTCCGGCCGAAGGGTGATTGCAAACTAGATGTCGTGCACCTCACTTCAGTAAGCTCCCCTTCAAGTCATAGTTACTCGCTTTGATGCGCGCGCCTAACTCCCAACCTGGCCGTCGGGCCAACTCGGAGCTTCGGCTGCTCACCGGGACATAACGGTCCCCCTTTACTCTACCGAAAGACCCCTCCATCAATTTGGGCCTAGTGAAAACTCCCTTTGGTAGATGGCAGTCCGGATTAGCTCCCCACTCCTTAGTCGCTCGCTTACTCACTAGTTTTTGGTCACCAACGGGCTTGCACCGTTCTTGGGGTTACTACTCCCTATATATACTTCTGTGACTATCCGCGGGGGTTTCACAAACAACCATGCCATTTTATGGCGAACCACCACGAAAACCCTCGACTCCCGGTGAGTCTTGGCCCACCCACCACGGTCCCATTGGACCGTGATGAGTCCCAAGACTCCCCACGACTCCCACCACAAGGTCTCCGCCCCCATGGTGAGTCCTATGCCAACCCCACTAAGTCCCACTAAGTCCCACTAAGCTACCACCACCCCTCGTGGAACCACCCCCACCGCAACCCGGTGTGCGGGGCTCCACCTAGTAAGCGCCTTCGCCTCCTTGAGTGCCTTGGGCACTCAAGGGTGCTTCAGCCCCCGCATCTATTTTTGCCACTGCCCCCACCACAGGGGCAGCCCCTCTCGTGTCCCGACCCCCTGCCCTCAAGGCGAAGGGCCGCGACACACACCCCTACCAACAGGGAGTCGATGTCCTCATCGACTTGTCCATTTTGTAGAAACTAACATCCAAGTTGTGGCGTCCCACATCAAGGAGTTTGTTTCCGTACCATGGCGTCCCATAGCAAAGAACCAAATTCTCACTTGACTCTACTCTCCACTAGCTAGTTTGGCCGACTTCCTCCAAGTCTCGGCAAAGGGCGGAGCTTCTCAAGCTCCTCCTAGTGCACTCTTCTTGGCCCACTTCAAGGCCAAGGAACGATCCTCCTCAAGGATCGAATCGCCTTACTGCAACAACATTGCTTGCGACCGCTCGTGATGCCGTTTTTAGCATCACCTTGAGCAAGGGTTCGCCTTGAACCCTTTTTGACTAGGAAGATAACCTTGAACCAACCGTGCGCCCCAATCACTACAATTGGGTCCGCCTTGGAATGCTGGCCTGAGGTACGGGAACACGCCAAAGCCGCACTACGACTTCGTACGATTATAGTACGTGAACGGAAGCACGTAGCTTCCGCGTTAGCCCGCACTACAAGGCAACCCCCTCAGTAAGCGCAGTTATAGTACGCGCACGCGCCAGGTGCGCACTAGCACGTGAACTCCCAAAGAAATGCGCAAGTTTCCTTGCCCCTTGGATGGGAGTCACCCTATTTCGGCACTACACAAACACACAATTAATCCAATTTACCTCTCCCACTTTTGTAAGCTAGCATGCATTCTACACATTAGCCAAACAAACCATGCATCACCATTCCAAACAAAATAGGACGCACAACATTTGGGAACCGTTTCATTTATAACAAAATTTGTACAGTACAAGTTTTTGCAATCGGATTCTTGAGCTAGCTAAGCTGGGCTAAACATGCATTTCCTCCCCCACGCTCCAAGGTTGATGTCCCCATCAACGCTTCTTTTGCTTTTGAGGTCGCCCTTTGAAAGCTGCAACCACCTCGGATGCGTTTCCCATTTCTGAGGCACGCACCCAAGATGCCTCTACATGATGATAGCCTTTCCATTTCACGAGATACTCCGTTTCTCGATTCTTGAACCTCCTCGACTTAAGCACTGCCTCCACCTCGTACTCAGATTCATTTTCATGGTCCAACAGCACAGGTGGTGGACGCAACATTTGATGCCGATTCGGACGCGCTTCATATTTGAAGTAAAGCTTCAAAAAGGAGACGTGGAATACCGGATGCACCTTGCTATTTTCCGGCAGCTCCAATTCATATATCCTCATTCATAACCTTCCGGATGCAAAAGGGCCCCGCATACGGAGGTACAAACTTCGGACTCACTTCCGGAGGTAGTCGAAAATTCTTGATGTTCAACCAAACCTCCGTGCCTGCCTCAAACTTAACTTTCCTCCGCTTCCGATTCGCCTGCCGTTCATACCGTTTCCTGGCTTTGGCAATGTTGTACTTTGTGAGCTTCAATAAACGTTCGCGTTCCTCTAGCACCGCTGCTACTGCCGGTTCCTCAATGTCTTGCTGATCCCTCCCTTCGGTACGTAGAGACGCTTTTGCTTATACCGGAGCAGTCCATTTTGCAAGTGAAACTGTGACTTAACCCCCATCCTCAAGTCCCGCATCACGGACTTCGCCATCTCATCCTTCCGGTAAGCCTTCCGGATCTTCCTTGGAGCGCCGTCTCGCCCTTATACACCAACATGAGCTGCTGCTTTCTACTTAAAGCATCGGCCACCACATTGTCTCGTGCCGGTTTGTACTGGATATCCACGTCAAACAGTGCCAAAGTGTCTTGCCACCTAATTTGTTTTGGGGACAACTTAGGCTGCGTGGCAAAATATTTCACTGTGACATTATCCGTGAATACCTTCACCGGGTTGGAACCAATATAGTGGCGCCAAAGCTCAAGGCAATGCACCACCACCTTCATTTCTTTCTCGTGCGTAGGCCACCGTCGCTCCACTTCATTCAATTTCTTACTTTCGTATGCCTCTGGACGTCCATCCTGCATGAGTACACCCCCAATTGCGAAGTCCGACGCATCTGTATGGATTTCAAATGGACGGTCGAACTCCGGAATTTTGAGGACTGGAGCTTCCGCCATCCGCTGCTTCAACTCGGCAAAAGCTGGCCACAAAAGGTGTTCCATACCCAGACTTTGGATTTACACAGGAGGTCTGACAGCGGCCCCGCGATCTTGGCGAAATTTCTCACATACTTCCGGTAATATGAGGCGAGTCCTAAGAAGGATCGCACTCCCGGGACCGAAGTCGGAGGCTCCTAGTCCAAGATCGCCCTCACCTTTCTGCCATCCATTTTGATCCCATCCTGTGTAATCACGTGCCCCAGGAACTCCACTTTTGTGACCCCGAATTCGCACTTTGAAGCTTTGGCATACAGCTTCCCTTCCCGCAATTTCTGGAACATCTTTTTGAGGTGCTCCAAGTGTTCCTCCTTTGTTTTCGAGTACACCAAGAAGTCGTCGATGTACACGATCACAAAGTCATCCAACCACTCCTGGAAAAGACAGTTCATCGGCGTGCTAAAGGTCACGGGTGCGTTGGTGAGCCCAAAAGGCATTACCAAGAACTCGTACGAACCATATCTTGTCCTACACGCGGTCTTCTCCTCATCTCCTTCCGCCACTCAAATTTGATGATAGCCGGAGCGCAAATCGATCCGGCTGAAATACTTCGCTTCTGCCAACCGATCGAAAAGGTCGTTGATCATTGGCAAAAGGTACCGGTTTTTTATAGTCACCTTATTCAGGGCCCTGTAATTGACACACATCCGCAGCGTCCCATCCTTCTTGTCTGCGAATAGCACAAGGGCTCCGTAAGGTGACTTACTCGGCCGGATGTACCCCTTTGACATTAGATCCTTGAGCTGAGTCTTCAACTCAACCAACTCTCTATGGCTCAACCGTGTCATGTGGGACACTAGGTAGCCGCGGGTAGAGAGGTACAAATGGTACCCTGGGGTACTTTATGGCTCCGGCGTAGAGTTAGATTCCAGTTTCCGTTTGTTGGTGATAATAGTTGTAAAGGATCGGAGAGTCGTGAGGTGGATTGTTTTAAAATATTTGTGTTTAGGGGGGATGGGGATTTTGAAGTTGCTATGTAAAGTGTTGATACTGGCGTTATGGATGTCGCCTCTAGTTCCAGTAGTGATAATGATGAGTGGGTCGGTGGCCCAGCCCCTGTGGCGTAGTGCAATGATGAGTGGAGCGTATTTTTGTCGTTTGTCCAAGATGTAATCATTGGGATAGCGATTGTGGCAGTAATTAAATTCAATGAAGTGTATGGTGAGTTGTAGGATGGTGCGGTGGGGGGCAAGGTGCCAATGGGTAGGCCTTGAACAAGTAAAATATCATAGCAGAGTCTGGCGGGGCATGTACATGGTGAGCGGAGACACGTACATGGGAGTAGCCATGATGGCACAGTGTGGTCTGGAGGCCGGCCTTGGTAGGTGCCGGCGTTAATGAGTGAGAACCATCTGGTTTCAGCGTGGCTCAAAAGGAGTTTATGTCCTTGTCTCTCTCTCTTTGTTCTTGGCTGCATTCTTGGATACGTCCCTCAGTTCCATGAGGCCAACACTGATTAAGCCAAACCAATGTAAATACAAAGTGTGTCATGGCTGTTCACTTAGTGTACGGGAAGAACTTTTTGTCCTCTTGATTTTTGAAAACAGAATTTACAAATTGGCAGACTACACTCAGTTTTGGGTGAGTGTGGTTTTGAGGCTTTGGATGCTTAGAATGCATTGCTTAGGATCCAAGTATCCAGGACAGGAGGCCCTGAAGCTATGCAGGAGTTGGTGCGAGATTATTTTATCGAGCAAACCATAATGAGCTTGCAAAGGGCGTATGGTCAATATGGGCTTGTGGGGTTTCTCGGTTTCCAACATGAGTAGGAGGTGAAAATGAGAGAGGCTTTGGCAGGGGATGAGTGGAGGGAGGACAGGATGAAGCTCAATAATGATAGTTGGGTGGAGAACCAGGCATCAGATGCCACCTGGAATTTGATGCAACTCATGCGGGCGATTGTGAAGAAAACCGAAGGCCCAGTCCCAAGCTGGGAGGAGTTGTTTGTGCGTGTTGATTGGTGGGCTAGTAGTGCCAAGCCCCATTCAGAAAATAGAATGGTGTCAATCGCTCCCTGTGTCATTGTTGTAGTGATGGAGAATATATTTTCCATCCCCAGATCTCCTTCCAAGCCCAATCTCATGCATTACGGAGTATCCTTAAGTACAACCTTTTAACTTACTGGACATGTTTCGTTCTGCTTGCATTAAATCTTTTGTTTACATGTGTTTCCTCTTCTTTCCATTCCTGCAAATTTCTTTCCATTAGTTCCATTTGTTGAGATTTGTATTCATGATGGTGGGATATTCTCAACGAGGGTGCAGTTGGTACGTCCTGTAGTCATGTGGGTCTAGTAGATGAAGGCTACATGCCCGCTGCAAGGTGGACACCAGTGTTGGTCTAGTAATTGCATTTTGTGATACCATGCTCAAAAACATTACCCCTTTGTGATAGAAAAGGATTTTTTTCCACAGTTTTCTTCAGATCTGGGACTCTGGGCTGCTGGTTTAAACTCTCGTACCAGGGATGATACTAGGTGCTCAGTCCCATGCCAGACCAACACTGGTAGACATGTAGGGTGATTGGAAGAGGCAGAGCCATTCATTAACAAAAATGCCAAAAGAAGACCAGATGATTCAACATCAGGGGGGCCTTGCTTGGTGATTGCAAAATTTATGGCTCTATCAAACTGAGCAGAGTGTCCAGCGAAATTTCTTTCAAAGTAGAAACACAGCTCCTGCTCTCAAACATTTGTAATACTGATGCCGGCATGTGGTATGCCACTATGAAGGCCAGGAAAAAGATGGAGGACAGAGCGGTGTCAGAAAATAGACACTGCTGCACTGAGATGATCAACAAGCATACTTACATCTGTTTCAGAAAACTCACTTCGCCCAAGAATTGAGGGAGTCCTTGCAAAGCTTGGACTGCAAAGCTGGTGGCTTGACCTGTAACATGTTTAACCCTTAAGTTCCCAAGCGACCTGAATCGGGTCACTTTGAATTTGCAGTTCGACCAAATTTTTGCAGATCTAATCTGATGGGCCCCACTCCTGAAGCTTTAATGACAAAGGATTTGTCTGGAGTATGATGCTAAAAACAAAATTGAAAAAAAACAAAAGCTATGACCTACAAAAAATATCTTAGATCTCTCATTTACGTTTTGGGCCTGAAAAGGGCTTGTTGACCGCTGACGTGGCAGGTAAACAAGCCCAAAACAGATTGCACTCCAAAGGCCATTTTTGGCAGAAAATGAGCAATTTTAGAAAAAGCACTTCACCTTGTGGTGTGTGAGCATTACATACACACATCCACCATTGGTTTTTAAAAAATTTGTAGAAAAAAAAGTACTTCATTTGGAGGCACATTTTCTCTTGTCAATTTTGAGATTTCAACCCCTATGTGATTGCATGCAAAGCAACCATAAGTGAAAAAATCAATTGGACCTGCAATTTAGTGGGGTCATAGCCACTCCACTATTGATTTGGAAATGGTGGGTCTTGGGGCAAGCAAAATTGGATAAAGCTAGGTTTTGATTTGGTCAAACCAATTTCTTTCTCACTTTTTCTTTGGGACCTGATATTTGAGGTCCGGGCCAATGTTATAATCTCACAATTTCCACGGTGGACTTGGCTCATTTTCTGGTATGTCATGCATAAATGAGCTGGGCCCACTGCTATAAGGCTGGAATCTCTGGATGATTCTTGGTAGGTTTCTAGGGGCAATTTACTGCAGCTGGGTACCCAAAATTGGTAAAAAGTCAAAAAAAGGCTTGGGAACTTAAGGGTTAAACACTCCCATATCACCCCAGTTCCCTCCCCCTTAACCCCACCTCGTGTAACCCCTCTTTGTTATCCCGACTGTGAACCCCGTATCGTGTAACCCAGGTTCATGTAGCCCAAGACCGTATAACCCCGTCTCGTGTAACCAGGTTCATGTAATCCCCATCCCGTGTACCCCCCTTCCTCTAGCTCCAGATCGTGTAACCTCCGGCCATGTAGCCCCTCCACGTGTAACCTCAGTTCGTGTAACCCCAACGCTTGTAATCCCTCCTCGTGTAACCCCTATCTTGTAACCCGAACCTGTGTAACTCCGCCTCCTCTAGCTCTAGATCGTGTAACCCCGGGTTCATGTAACCCCAACGCTTGTAATCCTTTCCTCCTCTCCTGTAACCCCACCTCCACTAGCTTTATGTCGTGTAACCCCAAATATTGTAACCCCCGCCCCTGTAATTCCACCACATATAACCCTCTCGTGTAACTCGGGTTCCCAACGCGTGTAACCCCTCTTATTGCAACCCCTTCAAGTAAAACCCCCTCTCATGTAACTTATAGAGGAAACTTCCTAAGAAGTTTCTTTATGTCGAAAGAAGTTTCTAGGGAAGTTTCCTAGCTAGCTTAGGGATATTCTAGAAGGAGCTAGAAAGTTATAAAATGAAGTTTCTAGAAGCTTGTAAGAAGGTCGTAAATATGTGGTGTAGATTATGGTAGTTTTATTTATGTCCGTGACACCGGGAGTGCGATCCTTTCTAGGACTCGCCTCCTACTACCGAAAGTACGTGAGGAATTTCGCCAAGATTGCGGGGCCGTTATCCGATCTCTTGTATAAGTCCAAGGTATGGGTGTGGAACAACTTTCGTGGCCAAGCTTTTGCCGAATTAAAGTAGCGGATGGCGGAAGCTCCTGGTTCCAGTTCGATCTTATGCTGGCAGATCTCAGGTGGTATCCCTTTCAGAGGGCTCGGAGATAGTCTCTTGAGGGAATGCCATGATGGTCCGCTTGCGGGCCAAGTGCACCGCGGCACTCTTGAAGAAAAAGTATTTCTGGCCCAAACTAAGGGATGATGTCGAGGAGTATGTCAAGACATGCACCACTTGCCAACAAAACCGGAGCGAGTACAAAAAGCAAGCGGGGCTGTTACTACCCTTGCCCATCCCAGGAGGATGTTGGGAGAGTGTTTCGATGGACTTTATGGTAAGCCTGCCTGTCACGGCCCTTTGCCTTGAGGGCAGGGGGGGCGGGACACAAGAGGGGCTGCCCCTGTGGTGGGGGCAGTGGCAACAATAGGTACGGGGGCTGAAGCACCCTTGAGTGCCCAAGGCACTCAAGGAGGCAAAGGTGCTCACTAGGTGGAGCCCCGCACACCGGGTTGCTCATGGTCGTGGGAAACCATATCAACCAATAGACATCGTTTACCGCTTGGTTAGAATAGCAACACTGAATAAAGTTTTTCACATGATACTCTGGGTTTTCATGTGCTTCCTCGGAAAACCAAGGCAAATGCTTGGGTAACGTTAACGGGGGCAGGCTTGCTGGGACCACAGTAGCCAGTCCCGCCACAAAGTTGAAGACCATTTCTGGTTCTGCCATATCCGCGACTTCGAGCAACAGCACATTGAAAGCCTAAACATATCCCAGATATCATCCGTTTGCTTCAAATTCCTCAAATTGTCTCGGGCAAGCCAAGACACGTTGAGGGCACAAACTGTCTTTTCATAAGTTCCTTGAACCCACTCCAGCTCAAGGTTTCTGGGTTTGGACCTTGGTCATGAAGGCGTTTATGCCACCATTGTTGAGCATAGCCCCTCAAATAGGTGGGAGCCACTTCCACCCTTTCCTCGTCACTCAACTTGGCCGCCCGGAAGTACTGCTCTAGCTCCAAGAGCCAGGTGTTGAGTGCCTTCCAATTTCGGACGCCCTCAAAGGTGTCGGGTTCCTTAGGCTTCACCTTAAACTTTGCCTTAGTGGAAGTGGCATTAGCAGCCCTCAACACGTCTTTCAATGTCCCGCCAAACTGCGCCAACAACCCTTCCCAAAAGGCTGCTAGCATGGGAGGCATCTGTTGGTCTGGCGGAGCCTCTCGGACGTCCTCGAGCTCCGACTCCCAAAATTCCTCCCGTTCTTGAGCGGCCTCACTTTCATACGCATGAATCGCCTCTTCCAATTGCTGCTTCGGTGACACGTCGCCCCCACCGGGCTCACTAGGATCATCATCTTTCAGGCCGTTCCGCTTTCGCTTTGTCTTGCCCGACCCTATGATGAGGCCAATATCAAGGACGACCGCGTACTGAACTCTAAGCTCTGATACCAAGTGTCGCGCACCTCCCTTCGATAAGCTCCTCTTCATGTCATAGTTACTCGCTCCGATGCGCGCGCCTAACTCCCAAACTGGCCGCCGGGCCAACTCGGAGCTTCGGTTGCACACCGGGACATAACTGTCCCCCTTTGCTCCTCCACAAGACCCTCACTCACTCTGGGCCTAGTGAAAATTCCCTTTGGTTGTTGGCAGTTCGGAACAGCTCCCCACACCTAGGTCGCTTTCCGGCTCGCACGCTTACTCACTAGATTTTGGTCACCAACGGGCTTGCACTGTGGTCAGAGGGAGAGCTCCTCCACACCTCACACGCCCACCGAGTTTCAGCAACAGCTACCGCGCCTCACATGGAGGTTAAGCGAAGAAAGGTAGGACTAGAAGACGCAGTCAAGTCTCTAGGACCGGGATTGTATGAATGCGAGTCTGATGCAGACTGCATCGCCTAGTTGTGGAAAACCAAGGCAGGGAAGTGATGGTACACTCGGTATCAACTGAGGCACTTCCAGATTCGAATCATTGACCGAACTTTTTTCCATATCCGCCGAACAGGTTGGTCTGCAGGAACAGGAGATTCCTCAGGAGGAAAATGGCGAGATTCTGGACATGAGAATTGTAGAGGAGGTCGACCTAGAAAGGGATGTCATGAAACATAGCTCCCCCTACATTCCTTATTTGCAGCAGGGATCAAACGGATCTTGATTTGAGCCGAGGTCGTGTTTCACATCAGAACCAACGACGAAATTGATCGACATGGCAGTTGGAGGAGAGTCACCAAAGATGGTGAAGGTGGGAGCCCACTTGACAACAGAGCAGGCCTTGGAGTAGCAGACACTGTTCAAGGAATTTCGGGACATCTTTGCATGGTCCTACACCGAATTGAAGGGAGTGTCTTCTTACGTGGCAATGCATTCCATTCCCCTGATTCCGGGAGCCACCCCAAGACGACAAAGCGAGAGAAGGGTGAACCCCAACTTGGCGCTGCTCATTAAAGCAGAGATTGAAAAGCTGATAGCCGCAGAATTTATTTTCCCGGTGGAAACATCAGCATGGGTGTCTCCGATGGTGATCGTCCGAAAGAAGAATGGAGGCCTAAGGGTATGCGTGGACTTCCGCCCCCTTAACAAGATAACACACAAGGATCATTTTCCCTTGCCATTCATAGATACTTTGGTGGAAGAAGTACCAGGGAAGGAGCTCTACTCCTTCATGGATGGATTTTTAGGGTACAATCAGGTGTTGATTGACCCAAAGGACGTGTTGAAAACCACCATTACTTCACCATGGGGCACCTTTGCCTATACACGGATGCCCTTTGGCCTGTGCAATGCACCCCTGACGTTTCAGAGGGTCATGACGTATGCCTTCTCAGACATCGTGAGAAGAAATTTGGTCATCGTCTTAGATGACTTTTGTTGCAATGGGGATGCAAAAGATCACGTTGCAGCATTACGGGAGTGCTTCATCCGGTGCAGGGAGAATGGGATCTCTCTCAACCCAATGAAGTGCGTGTTTGCAGTCACACATGGACTGCTACTAGGGCACATAGTGTCCAAAGACGGCGTGGCGATAGATCCAGCAAAGGTGAGCGCCATAGTCGACTTGCCCGCACCAGAGACATCATCTAAGGTGAAAGGGTTCCTTGGCCACACAGGGTAGTATAGGAAATTTATGGACAAGCATAAAGCAGAGGCCTTACCTCTGACTCGATTATTGAAGAAAAACTAGGTATTTTCCTGGGATACAGGGTGTCAGGAGTCTTTCGAGACACTCAAGCAGCGCTTGGTGTCCGCTCTTGTTTTGGCCGCTCCCGACTGGAATAGGCCTTTCCATGTTTACGTTGATGCTTCAGCGGTGGCCGTAGGCTGTGCCCTGTGCCAACCAAATGCTGATGGCCATGATCATCCGATATCCTTCGCCAGTCGACAGCTGACATTCGCCGAAATGAGGTATAGCACCACGGAGCGGGAGGCTCTGGGAATGATTTTTGCCGTGAAGAAGTATCGGCATTATTTGTTGGAAACACCTTTCACTTTTTTTGTTGATCACATGGCATTACGATACCTAATCAACAAACCCGATTTGACGGGGAGAATAGCCAGGTGGGTTATTCTGCTTCAGGAATTCGAATACAAGGTAGTCTACAAGCCCGGAAGGCTTAATGCTCAAGCCGATCAACTTTCCCGATTGTCGGAGGAAACAGGGGACGAGCCTATTGACGATGACTTTCCGGATGCATTTTTGTTCTCCATAGAGACCGTTCCTCCATGGTATGAACACATAGCTCAGTATTTAAGCACCCTGGAATTTCCCCCAGGATTGGATCGACATGCACGACGAAGGCTTCGACTGCGCAACATGAAGTTTGCTCTTATGGGAGGGCAACTTTATAGAAGGGGATTGGATGGACTCTTGAGGCAATGCATTCTGGAGGAGGTTCCCCATATTTTAGAGTCAGCCCATGATAGCAAGTGCGGAGGACACTTTGCAGGGCGGCTCGCAGTGCAGAAGGCTTTGAGGGCAGGATACTACTGGCCCTCCATGTTCAAAGATGCGCACATGCATGTGCGAAAATGCGACTCTTGTTAGAGGTGTGCCAAGCGGGATAACAGGCTCAGAATGTCGTTAGTTCCCACTCTCCCCCTTGCTCCGTTTGAGAAGTGGGGGATCGACTATGTAGGGGAAGTGCACCTTGCATCAGTATATCTGTGTCTGCTCAAGCATATCTCGAGAAAAAATAAATGCTTGTTGTATCAAGCATTCTGCAGTATACTGATGCTCCCTGCATGGAGCACAGCGACTTCCCGCACGGGGATTCTAACCTTAAACCTTTTGTCATTTTCACCTTACCCCACTGCAGCATTCCTCGTAGAGAGAGAAAAATCAGAAGCAGTGAGGGGGTAAAATGTGAGTTGTAGAGCAATGGACCGTGGTTGCTGCTCCCCTCACATAAGTGAAGGGCGTCAGGCACAGGAAAACCCAGAAGGGCCTGTGACCTCTTCAGATAGAATGATACATTGTTCCAGAGTATGGTCCTTTGAGGTTCAGAATGGATCCAATCGTTTCTTAGGTCAAGAATTTCATCATGAGCTTTGCGAAATCCATGAGAGGTCCATGCGAGTCATGAACCAAGTTAGATTGTAGTTAGAAATGGTGCGTCTATTTCATGGGTAGGGTCCTCGGGTATCCAATCTTTTCTGTTGTTACGGGAGCCAATAATTAGGACTCCCAGAAGTATCATGTTTAGGAGCATTTAGGCCCGTCCGAGCTCGAGTCGAGGCCCCAACATGTTACAATGAGCTGTGCACATCCATGAGAGGTCCCTGCAAGCCATGACAAGTAGGGTAGAACCAAAGTCCTTCCAAGGCTATTTTAGAGTGGAATCATCAATTTGCACCGCGCATATCTCTCTTACATCATCTAGGGGAATGGAACCCAGTCCGGTGGGGGAGAATGGCGGTTTTGAAGTATTGTTTTATCTGGGAACTCCAACTCTCTCCGAACTGGGTGGTTTTGCAACATTTTTTGGCTTTTGCTTTTATTTCCTCCTCTCTCCCGGAAGACTCGAACTCTCTCCGAGGAGGAAGAGCTTGAGGGGAATTATTCTTATCTTTACTCAAAGGGGTCGTTGACTCCAAGGGATATCAGGGATACCCTAGTAGGGGGATTTTACGAACCAGAGATCCTGGATTCTCTTACACTCAGGACGAGTGTTCCCCATTGGTCGCCATGTATGTAGATGCATATATTGGTACACTTTTCTTTCCCGATCGTTTTTTATCATAAGACAAGCGGTTTCGGCATTGTACTGCCAAAACAAGTTAGTTTGTTATTTGTCTGGAAATCGTTGGTAAAGCACGTAGGAAATTAGACAGTGTCTGCGACGACCATGGAGTGGAACTCTGGCGTCAAGATGACTGTAGGAAGCTGCATCGACAACAGATTAGGCTGCCAATTCGGTACCAGAAACGGGAAGTTAATCATGTTCAAACAATACAGGACGACTGTTCTAGTCGCAGATTGCGATCTCTCTTTTCTACCGCCTTTCAAGTCCAGTAGGAACACACAGCGAGGAGCTTGGCAATTGGTGGAAGCGACATGTACAGCGATGAAATATCGCAACAAAGCAATTGGCCGCATCGGAATGACAGCAGGTCATGACGAATTCAAACGGCAAAGCATGGACTTGTTAGCGGTGCGGGACAATTGGAGGGGACTCTGGACAACCTATGACTCAGTGGCAGGGTCAAAGACCTCAGAGCCATCACCAGGGATTTGATTTCCAAAAATACCACAAAATCTATGTGTAGCGAAAATACGACGAATGGCGAGAAGCGCAACTTTTAACCACCGATGGAGCTGAGAATTTACAGGCCGATACAAGGTATATAATTGTAGTTTTTCACCAAGTTTGGTGATTTATGGAGCTGATTAGCAGCAGGGCCAAATTATTGAGTCGACGGCACTTACGGGACCTATTATTTGCATTTCTACTTCTTGGATGGATGAAAAATCCTGGAATTCGCCTTGAGGAGCTGGATGGATGAAATGACAACTTGCGCCAACTGGTCATCCAATTGGATGGATGAAAAGCCAACTTTCATTTGCCTCTAAGACTTTTCATCCATGTTGAATATTATATTATAGATCCTCCAAGAAAACAATAGTTTAATGAATATTTTCCATTAGTTTATTAGGCTCAAAAATAGTATAAAAGAAGGGCAAGGCTTCCCGTGTTCTTCATCTAGTTCTTCTCTTACTTAGTTTATTGTTGTTGTTGTAGTGTTGCTAGTTTGAGGCTTGAGGAGGCTAGATCCTAAGGAGTGGAGCTTGAAGCTCCCTAGTTAGATAGAATTCTTGTGAGCTAAGGCAAGTGGCCTAGCTTGTGGGCCTTTGAGCCATTTCATTTGTGAAGGAAGAGAGCAATTTCATGTAGAGGAAAGTGACTTGAGAACGAGTAGGAGGGGCTAGTGTGGACTATGGACGAGAGCCCAAGTGGAGGCCGCATAGAGTACCATTACTTGAGTCGATAGAACATCCCAAGCACTCTCGCATAGAAAGGTTGATCCCATCTTACGATTTCACCATTTATGTATGTGATTCATTTATTTTCCAAGCAAAGCTTGAAGTTGAAAATCTGATTTAGGCTCTTCAAAAGATGAGAGTGCATTGTGGAATCCCACTATTTCATGTCTAGAATTGACAAGGGGAAGAACCCCATAGTCTATTGGAAAGGGTACCAATAGAGGCTTGTATTTGAATTGTTTGAAGAAGAAATCTTTGTATTTGATTACTAATTTGAAATATAGCCAGCTCTGACAAAGGTAGGCCAGTAGGCTGGATCTATGATATAAGGCCACTATAAGGCCACTATGTGCTAATCCCCCCCCCCCACACTAGCAAGCCATGGAGGCCTAGGGGAGGGTGGGTTGTCATTTTTTTGTCTTGGGGTTTGGGCGGGCTGATTTCGCTTGACAGCAGCTGCCCCAAGGTCGCGAACAGCCCGGGAGGAGCCCAGGTGCTGCGCCTAGAGAGTAGGCATTCGATTACTAAAAGCGTGGAGGCAGCCGTGGCCCAGCCACGACGTACGGGGAGCGGGGCCCCAGCGCTGACCTTAAGTCGTACTGAGAACAAGTACATCAGTGTGAGGCCCTGAAGCGTGCGAGCAGAGGGTGGGTCTTTACCCGCAGGATAACCAAAAGTTGAGTCGGACCGGCGGACGCCGGTGTTAACCGCAGCAGTCCACGGCTTGGACCGCTACGCGCGGATCTGCGCCCCGCCACGTGGCGGGGGCGTTTTATCCAGCGGGCAATGCATCTGCAAATTTCCTTAAAGGGGGTATTCTTATCTGTAGCTATTAGATTCAATTTATACCCCTCTAAGGGTTAGGAGCCATTATCTAAGGCGCCAGTGGTAGATAAAATCTAGGATTTTGGGAGGACGTAGCCTTGGAAGGGAGCGTTCTTATGACTCCAAGAGAGAGCCAAGCGGGTCTGTGAGCAGTGAGCTAGAGGCGGAGACCTCGAGAGACAAGGGAGGAGAGAAAGTACTCTGTCCTAAAAACTCGGCTACAATGCCCCTTTGTGTCAGAGCCCAAGGTAGAGGATGATTTTTCTACGGAGGGAAAGAGCACCAGCGCCTTCAAATAATGTAAATGGGTGAAATCTGGCTTGGACCCACCAGTGGTTATTTTATTATTTACGCATATATGTTCTGGACTAACGAATGTAGTGGCAGGGATGAGCTCTCAACGAGATTCATTCATCCGATAGGGCCGCAGCAGTTCCCCGCGGCAGGGAATGGTTCCCGGGTGTTCCTCGGTTCTCATTGGATTCCCACAGGGTTCCCAAGGGCATCTTTAGGCGCCAAGGGTATCTTTGGATTCCCCACAAGATTTCCCATAGGGGAGGTATTTTTCTTGATTTTCTTAATTTCTTTTATTTTCCAACATTTCTGATTTGTAAAATTGCTTAAATATGATAGATGCACGTGGTGCACGTTATAGCCTGAAGGGCATTGATTAAACTGATTGAGCTTATTGAGTTGAGGGGCTTAGAACCACCTTATTGAACTTGGTGAACCTATTGGATTATGATAGGTATTTTGGCCACTCATTTGCTAAGACAAAGTATTTTAGGCATTGGGGTAGGAAGCGTTGGCCCTTCCATCAAAGATGACTTGAACTTAAGCACTCGGTGAAGGAGGGGCACTGGGAGAGGAAGATTTTCCCTCTTCTTCCTAGGCTCGGCAGGTGTCTTATGAAGGGATTAAAACATGTCCCGGCTATAGGCAGCTCGGGGGCCTAGGCGGTAGGAATTAGACAATAAAACACAAAGACTTGGAAGGCAGTTACTGAGTAGATTGTAGGATACCATAGGACTTAGAAACGCAAACTCGCCCTGTGAAGAGGAGTACGTGATTTCTCTTTGCCGGTAGGACTTAGATAGTGATCATAGTCACCATGTACGACCACGGACCCCCTGCACTAACCGCAGTCGGGTAGGCGGTTCAGTGAGCCCAACCTACACCGCAACTTACCACGACCCCCCTAGATTAATATGCCGTCATCCTGACCGCGCGCGTTCAGGGCTCGTCACTTCCCAAAAAACTGAGTTCCAATAGTAGCAGTTGTGGGGGCCATTTCTGGAAATATGGCGCCGAATTTCCAGATTTCGGGCCAAAAACTGTGTAAGTCCTGGCATTTCCGGGAAACATGTCAAGAAAAATGGCGCCGAATTTCCAATAATGTGGCCCAAAAGTTCCAAATATATGTGCATTTGTAGGCACCATCTCCCGGGATTCGGCGCCGCATTTTCAATTTCTGCGCCAACTTACTTGAATGGCAGGGACTTATAGCCGCGAAATGTGGCACCATTTTGGGGGATTGGCACCTATTACCGTGAAATTCGGCACCATTTTACCTGATATCGCTCGCATTTTCCATGAGCGCAAGAAATATTTTCATGAGCGCGAGAAATATTTTCATGAGCGCGGCTCCAAAAACTTCAATTTGAGTTTCACACAATGAATATTATATCATTATTTCTCATACACATTCCATTAAAAAGAGTATTTTTTTAATATTTTTTAATTCCAAAATTTGAACTTCTGCTCGTGAAAACCGGTTTTCCACTTATGCCGCTCATGAAATAGCTAACCTCCACACCTACCAACAGGGAGTCGACATCCTCGTCGACTTGTCCGTTTTTGTGAAAACTAACATCCAAGTTGTGGCGTCCCACATCAACGAGTTTGTTTCCATGCCATGGCGTCCCATGGCAAAGAATTAAACTCCTACTTTGACTCTTACTCCCTACTTGCTAGTTTGGCCGACTTCCCCTAAGTCACGGCCAAGGGTGGAGCTTGAGTGCATGTTTCTTGGCCCACTTCATGGCCAATGAACAATCCTCCCCGATGATCAAATCGCCTTACTGCAACAACATCGCTTGCGACTGCTCATGATGCCGCTTGTCGGCGTCACCCTCAGCAAGGGTTTGTCTTGAACCCCTTTTGACTAGGAAGATAACCTTGAACCAACCATGCGCCCCAATCACTACAATTGGCCTTGCTTTGAGATGCTGGTCTGAGGTACGGGAACACACCGAAGCCGCACTAAGACTTCATCCTGAGGTTACACAATTATAGTATGTGAACGGGAAGCACATAGCTTCCGTGTTAGCCCGCACTACAAGGCAACCCCCTCGGTAGCGCGGTTATAGTACGTGCACGCGCCAGGTGCGCACTAGCACGTGAACTCCCAAAGAAGATGCAAGTTTCATTGCCCCTTAGATGGGAGTCATCCGATTTCGGCACTACACAAACACATGACTTGGCCAATTTACCTCTTCCTATTTTTGTAAGCTAGCATGCATTCTACATACTAGTCAACCTTGCCATGCATCACCATTCCAAGCAAAATATGAAACAACACATTTGGAAACGGATTTTTTATAAACAAGATTTGTACAACACAAGTATCTGCAATCGGAGTCATGAGCTAGCTAAGCCAAACTAAGCATGTTCTCCTCCCCCATGCTCCAAGGTTGATGTCCCCATCAACGCTTCTTCCTCTTTTGGGGTCGGCCTTCGAAGGCTGCAACCGCCGCTGATGCGAATTTCATTTATGAGGCACGCACCCAAGTTGCCTCCACTTGATGGTAGATCTTTCATTTCACGATATACTCCATTTGTCGATTCTTAAACCTCCCTTAAGCGCTACCTCCACCTCGTACTCAGGTTCATTTTCATGACCCAACAGCACTGGTGGCGGACGCAACACTTGATGCCGATTCGGACGCGCTTTATCTTCGAAATACGGCTTCAAAAGTGAAACATGGAAGACCGAATGCACCTTGCTCTCCGCCGGCAGCTCCAATTTATACACATCCTCATCGATAACCTCTTGAATGCGAAAGGGTCCAGCATACGGAGGTACAAACTTCGGACTCATGTCTGGGGGTAGTCGAAAATTCTTAATGTTCAACCACACTTCCATTCCAACTTCAAACTTAACAACCCGTCGGCTTCGGTGTGCCTGCAATTCATAACATTTCCTAGCTTTGGCAATGTTGTACTTGGCAAGCTCCATCAACCACTTGCGTTCCTCCCACACCACCATTGCAACTTGCGGCTGACACATTTTCACCATCTTCCTCGGCCCCCTCCATTACCGCTTGTGCTGCCTAACTTGAAGGCATCAAGGGTTCTTTCCCGTAGATCAATTTGAAGGGGGACATCCCCGTTTGCAGAGTGTTTTGCCTTATTATAATAGAAGTCTGCCGTATCCAAGTGATCCCCCCAGTCTGACTGGTCTGCCGACATATAATTCCTCAAGAGCTGCTTCACCACCGAATTCACCATTTCTGTTTGGCCATCCGTTGTAGGTCGGAAGGCCTTATTCATCTTTAGCCTCGTCCCCATTTTCTTCCAAAATGCTCTCCAAAATTTACTAGTAAACTTTGGATCGCGTGTCGTGCGCATACGTATCGCTACACAACTACATCGTTGTCCAAACTACACCACACATATATGCACAATAAAGTAGTCTACTACAATGATAAGAAAACTCAAAACACATTGTTCACACAAGAAACATGAAATCCATCAACATCACTCTTTAATATAATAGTCGAGCCAGGGGCACCCCAAGTTATGGGGACTCCACCCCACAACAACCTATACCCCTACATAAGCACACTCAGATTCTAAAGCATGAAGGAGCTCGGTCGCGTAGGCTCAACTCGAGAGAGATGAGCTGCGCGACTGATGCTCTCGTGAAGATAAGATGGTTCAGGTGTCAAGCTCAAACTTGACACCTGAGTTAACACTTGAACTAAATCCAAGTGTTAAATACAAATAACTAGTTTTATTCTAGTTAGTTTCACATTGTGTTTATTTATCTTGACAGCTGTCGTGCGCATACGTATTGCTACACAACTACATCGTTGTCCAAACTACACCACACATATATGCACAATAAAGTAGTCTACCACAATCGCCCCCCTAGCTGGTGGATAGGTCCCTCTAACTCCAGATAGCTACAAGATGTTATAGCCACAGCCGTACTAAGTCCCCTATCACTGTCCCTGTTGTACTCAAACTCTATAGACCAAGAGGCCGGGTACAAGAGTAGCCCCATCGTTAGTCGTCGTCTTGCAATCTGTGAACTTGAGCCAGGATATCGTGTGTTCAAGGTCTCCCAGTAGCTTGGCCTTGCGTTTCTTGTTAGCCTCCCATGGTTGTATCCACTCCCACTATCCAATGCAATGCGGACATAACCAATCCCCATCAGGAACCATCTCAAGAGGTGGAGTCAAGCATCCCATATGCCAACCTCTAGAGCATCGATCACACACCAGCATGGTGGCTGCCCCTCTAGCAAACCCACACAACATGCACCTCAAACTTGCAGATACCACTGCCAGGTTTGGGTCAATCCTGCCATCGATATTTGGAAGGTGACATGGCGCACAATTACGCACATGGTCCTTCCAAGTTATGCCATCCCGACCCTCCAAGACCAAGACGCCTGAGGGCAAAACCTCTCGAACCCTCAAAATAACACGTCATGCAGTCACATCCAATGTCGTAGGAGCAGTCTGCTGCAGATAGACATAGTCACCAGGGTTGAATCTCCGAACCTCAGGACGATAGCCCCCACCACGTATGGTAGTATACCTCAACATATCACGATGTTGTGCAATGGCAAGGTTCTCGAAAGCCATGGGCATGACTTTCTTGAACAACTCTGCACGCTGCTCACATGCACGTACCCACACGTCCGGATCGTCAAGGTTAAGAACTGTAGCAGCTTCTCTGCGAATGGATGTAGGCAAATCCGGCTCTCGGCCAAAGAGAAGAAAGTATGGTGAGAAGGAGGCAAGTGATGCTTGCTTGCTGAACCTGTAGCCCATGGCTAACCAGGGTAATTGAAGGTCCCAATCTCCTAGGTGTCCCTTCTGCAAGCCATACTTGCGCAAACTCCTCTTTACTGTCTGAACAACTCTCTCTGCCAAGCCATCGGCCTCAGGATGATCCCGAGAAGTGGTGCGATGGTCTATCAAGGTCTTGTCACACAAAGCCTGAAACTCCCCCAAGAACTCTCTCCCTTGGTCCGTGAGTACCTCAGCTGGAGCACCGAATCGGCTAAGCACACAATCCAAGAATGCATACGCAGCTCCCTCACTAGCCTTATCAGGCAATGGAACCAATTCAATCCACTTGGAAAAGTGCTCCACCATCACCAACACGTACTTGTTGTGGCGCATGGTCAGTGGCAACGGCCCTGCGAAGTCAAGACTCCACCTGTAGCCCAATCCCATGATCGGAAGAGGGTGCAATTGTGGAGTAGGGGGGTTGAATGAAGCACGCACCCTGTCACACACCATGCACCTAGCCATAAATTGTTGCACCTCTGTGTGCATACCACGCCACCAATACTGCCCCTGCAGTAGACTATGAGTGCGTCGCACCCCAAAATGTCCCAACTCCTCATGGGCATGCCGCACTAACCGTGCCTGCTGTGTTGGGTGAGGCACAATCCTCACTCGACCATCCTCCCACACTCGGAGCAGGTGTGTCCCCTCCCACTTGAACCTCTTGGCTCGTTGTAGGATCCAATCCCTCTCCTTGGCAGTCACAGTGGCTGCAGTGTCTCCAGTGCGGAGGTAGTCCAACACAACTGAATCCTCATGTATATCTTTGGCGCCACCTTGCTCATTTGGACCTATAGTCACCGGAGGAGAGAGACGACGTATACGGCGGTTCTTGAGGTGCTCGAGGTTTAGAAGGAGTTGGCAGCCAAGGCGGCGGTGATGGATCAGCTTGGGGATTTTTCTCGGATTGAGGAGGTCCTCAAGGATGGGATGATGGGGCAGGATGAGACATTGTCACTGACAGAGGAGGCAGTGGTCACTGCTCAAGAGGTTGCAGCATAACAACCACGGGACGCGTCTTCTACCTCTAAGCCTGCTGGACTCAAGGTTGCAGTCACGGAGGACAACTGGGAGCCTGATGTTGGACCTATAGTCACCGGAGGAGAGAGACGACGTATACGGCGGTTCTTGAGGGCTTACAGGAACTGCTTTGCCTTCAGTTTGAAGGACTTAGGAGCACTGAAGGGTCAAGAGATTCGCATTGAATTGGCTACTGACACGCCAATCTTTCGGAGACCCTATAGATACAGTGACATGGAGAGGTCCTTGATTCAGATGAGAACTCAGGACCTTTGGGAGGCTGGTTTGGTGGAGCTATCTGGGGGAGAGTATGCTTCAGCCACAGTGATGCCAGCCAAGAAGGATGTCTTTGGCAATTGGACGGAGAGACGTATGTGCGGTGATTACCGGCCTGTAAATTGTCAGACCAAGTCCGATAGGTATGCCATGCCAACACCAGAGGAGATCTTTGATGCCATTGCGCATGCCAAGGTCTTTAGCACGTTGGATTTACGATCCGGATATCACCAGTTGCCGATCAAGGAGGCGGATAAGCAAAAGACGGCATTCTGGGAGATCAATGAGCACGGGAAGGATTGCCTATACCAGTGGCGATTCTTACCATTTGGGCTTAAGAACGCTCCGGCAGAGTTTCAGAGAGTCATGGACAGGATTCTAGCAGGGGTGGAGTTTGCTCGGTGCTACATAGATGACATCATCATCTTTAGTGCTACGGTGGAAGAGCATGAGAGACACCTTCAGGGGGTATTTGAGCGCTTGAGGGCGCACGGATTGAAGTTACATCCGGGAAAGTGCAAGTTTTTCCACAACCAGATTGAGTATCTGGGTCACATGATATATCCTTGGAGGATTGGGGGTACAGCAGACTAAGGTAGAGTCCATTGCACAGGTTCCACGCCCCACGGATGTGAGCCGAGTTCAAGCTTTCATGGGGTTAGCAAACTATTATAGACGGTTTGTTAAGGGATTTAGTGCCATTGCAAAGGCTCTAACCAAGCTGATCAAGGTGGACCAGGAGTGGCAGTGGGAAGATGAGCAAGAACAAGCTTTTCAAGAGCTCAAGGCGAGGTTGACCTCGGCACCCATCTTGAGACGACCTATCAGGGGCGTCCTTTTCAGCTGCATACAGATTGGAGCATGCTGGGGCTTGGAGCGGTGCTCACACAGGTGGATGATGAGGGAAGAGAGTTCATAGTGGCTTATGCTAGCCGCTCGAACAACATTGCAGAGTCTAAGTATAGCTCATATGAGGGAGAATGCTTAGTTGCAGTGTGGGCCGTGGCACACTTCAGGTGCTATCTATACGACAATCTCTTCACCCTTGTCACGGATCACCAACCACTCAAGTGGTTGATGGAGTCAGACAAGCTTACGGGGAAGCTTGCACGGTGGGCACTCATCCTTCAAGAGTATGACTTTCAGGTGATGCATCGACCTGGTTTGGTCAATCACAATGCAGATGGGTTGAGTCGCAATCCATGCACGAGCCAGCAGGATGACACTGGAGCTCGGTGGCATGGTGAGACGGACGAGGAGATGGTGCCCGGATGGCATGCATCTGCATTTCTGTGTATCTTGGCAGCGGAAGGCCAGGTTGGACCTGCAACAGGGATGACTGTAGATCAAGTGTCTGAGGACCCTGAGGCCATGGGTTGCATTGTTCCGAAACAACACAATTGCGGCATGTCTTGATGAGCACAACTTGGTTGTCTGACCATTTTAACTAACAGTCCTGGCACTTGTTAGTGCAAACGTTCATGTCTGCACCGAGAATACTGCTGGATCCACCCTAAGGAGAAACTGTCAGGAGATGTTATTTCGTCGCCGATTCGGCCATCATTGTCATACTTACTGGCTATGGAATCACACCTCCCACCTTCATGCATGTAGCTTGAAACAATACTTTCCACTTCAATGTGCGACTTCCAATCGTCGGTGGACTCCGCAGATCCACTTACATGGTGCCTGTGAGCCTTGGTCTGTCGCTATACTGAACCTCGCACTTGCCAACTTCGTGCGGTCTTCGATGGCTCCGAATTCCTACGCAGTTTGCTGTTCTCCGCAGCTTGGGAGAGCCTGGATCCCAAACGAGGGAGGACTTTGCAGAGTGACTGAAACTTACCTTTGTTCCAAATTCAAGCTCAAACCGGGCACAGTTTATTTGGAAGAAGAAAGGAAGGATGTTCCTGGACAGGTTGACGAGACCATTGTCGTGCTAGGTAACGATGAAGGTTGCGGAATCGAATGGCACGTACCCCCATCAGACACCATCCTGTACCGAGCTGTGGGAATGCCCATTCCCTTTCCGAATCAGTTGCTGCCCACACCATCCACAAAGGAGTCTGGAAACCGACAAGTGGCCACTGCCAACAAAGAGGTATGCAACGATAATCATTCCCGACCTGGACCGTCAAGACCCTCCATAGCTTCTCGTGTGGACATATTCGACATTTTCGACGAGGAAGATGAGTGCATTGAGGTCCCCATGTCCTCCACACGGTTGTTCAAATCCGACATGGACGTCTCTGCAGGTGCTACGCATGTACCCTCGAGCATAACTCCAACCCGGTCCATTGTGCAGCTCCTACGGCAACATCACCTCGATGGTTCTCGCTCCGAGCTGGCTGCTCTCAACTATGCCAAATTTCCAGTCAGGAAGGTAACGTATCTGCCTCCCGAAGTCGATGGTAATGTCATCTTCGAGTTTCCACCTGTTACTTCGTCAAACAAAGCCTCAGGGATGTTAACAGACATGGATCGAAAGCATGACGGACACCCCTGGTGTGTGACGAAGACCAGTAGCACGAAAATTACTGATGGTGTTCGTGTACGATACGTCCTCTGTGCGGGGAAGCTGAGGTGCCTCAATCCCGCTTGCTTCCACTTTCTCTCCAAAGGAGGGCGGAGAAACAAGACGGATTGGACTGGCACAACGCCTCATCCATTCATTGTCTCCAGCCAAGCTCCTGCGGGTACTTTCAAGTGCGCACATTGCAAAGAACCACCGACGTGCATGTCCATGTGCAGAGCCAAGCAATATTACGTTATCCATTTACTCTCGGACTTGACTAGAGCTTGCATACATGTTGGGGTCCACTGCCACCCCTTGGCGAGAGGCAACATGCGTGAGGCTGTGCAGGAAGCACACGACATCATAAAAGAGGAGGTGAAATTGAGCCCCGGAGCCAGACCAAAGCAGATTCAGCTGAAGGCAGCCCACAAGATTGCTCTTGGCAAAATAATGTCTAAAGATGGTTCAGACCGGGTGTCCTTGAACGAAGAAGAGATGCTTGACCTGTTGGAGTCCGTCTCGCACGTTTGTAGTCCAAATGTGCGGAATCACATCGTATCTTGCAAGCAGGAGTTCGGCCGGGGGTCGGACATGCATTCAATCCTGGAGGTGAAACGAATGACTGGATATGACTACATCCAAGGTAGCAGGTTTCCAGGGCAAGGCAGCGAATCCGATCGTTGTTACATTTTTAAAATGTTGACGTGTGGGCCTGGGAGTGGAGTCGACTTGGTCACTCGCATGACAACTGGAAACTTGTCGAATGCTTGGGTGATGTTTGATCACATCAAGCGAATTACAAACCATCAGTGGGTGACTACGGGTGTGCATGTTTATGACTATCACTCCAAGAGGCTCATGACAATTGCAATCTGCGAGATGAAAGGGGAGGACACACAGTCGGAGATGCATATGTGGGAGGGCATAAACGAGCAGATGGCAAGGGTGGGATTGCCAGAGCCCAATTTCAGGGGATTCATGGCAGACAACACTCAGGCCAACTGTGCAGCGATGCGGCGTATGTACGGTGAGGACCCCAATGTTCCAATGGAGGGGAAAGAGAGATCATGTGGATTCCATTGGATGCAGAGTCTATCTCACTACACTACCAAATTTGTTGCTAGCTCATTCCAGGCTGAACACCGTGTCCTTTGTACGGCGTGGAAGGATGCACCCACATTTGATGACGCGGAGGTTAAGTTTGCTATCATCGAGGCTTGGTGGAACACGTCAGGTGCAGTGGAGACAACCAATCTGGGAGCCTTGCACAGCTGGTTGGGGTGGTGGCATTTCTGGTATCGACAGTTCGGACAGTACATGCGGGAGGTATGATGCTGTCATTTTCGTGCAATTGTCTTTCTATTACGGACATTTCCATTGGTTCCTCACCATTGTTTGTGTCCTTGTAGGAGCGGTGCTTGGATTCCGACACGGACATGCCGAACACAAATATGGCAGAATCAGTGCACTCCTCCTGGCGAGCGTCTTCTGCCGCACATCTGGTGGACGTAGTGACGGCCACAACGGAGGACATCGACAGAGCAATCATGCAGCAAGCCACGTACTACAAGTTCCTGAGTGGGAAACAATGGGGCTTTGGGCCGGACAGGGAGGAATTGTTGGTACGAACAGCTTCGAGGTCGAAGAATCCACTGAAATGGGCGACAGCATTGCGAGAGAAGATCAAAGGGACGCCTCTGCACCGCAGAGGTGAGCACCTAGAGGGGGACGTCCGTACTCGCCCTGTGAGGCGGAGGATTGAAGAGGAACCCGGGTGCGAAGAGGATTCCTGGAGATCCGACAGGAACATTCGGATAGCACCTCGAGGGCCCGTCATGTTGCCACACAATGTGTCTTCCAGCAGTGGAAGCCCAAGAAATTCCAGATCGCCATCGCCTTCAAGCGGGGATTCCGTGCGAGAAATTCCCACCGCTCGCTTGCCCCAGATTCCGCCCGCTGTTATGCAGTATGGCCAAGCCATTGTGGAGACGACTGTGTCTGCGTCACAGTGGAGAATTGCTCGCACAAAGCCGTCGTTTCGAGGCAGGTGTTCCGCAATTCGAGTGGATACACGGCAACGTTGTTTAGAGATGATAAGGAGGAATCCAGATGGTGTTGTCCCTGCTCCTACTTTTACAGGAAGATTTGTCCATGCAAAGTTTGCGAAGGCGACAACCACCCAGTTCTGGTTCTGCAGGCACGACATTATGACTTGCGTGTATAGAAAGCCCAAGTACGGCATACAAACAATGCCAGAGGCTCCCCTGGTGTGGCCGGTGGAACCAGGCTGCGATCTGAGTCAGGTTGAGGCCGACGCCCTTACCGCCGCAGGATTTCGGATTGTGCAGCGCACTGACGTCCCCAGACAACCATTTCCGCTTTTACAGCCTCCACCACCGGCCCCTATGAGAGCAAGAACAATGGGACCCGACAGCTCTAAGCATCCTACACACCGTTGGGGGAAACCGAAGAGGCGGCGACCTCCCTCAAAAGTGAACGAGACAAGGATGGGGAATGCACTTCGGATGAACTGTACAATCCAGAGCTCGACAGAAGTGCCCCCACCAGGCTTCGGGTGTGTGTATCAGATGGCCACGGCAGGCTCAGCTGTTCGCAATGAGGTGTACACCATCACCATTTCAGAATTACCCACCTGCAATTGCACCGACTTCCAGATCATGGCGAACAAGGGGGCATCATACTGCCCTTGCAAGCAACTGTACTACGTGTACATAAAGAGACTCCGGTGTAATTCCACAACTCATCACTTCATACATGCACCAGGGTTGAGCCCCCAAGAGGTGCACACTCTTCTGAATATGGATCCAGGGGACCAGTGACCTTGGCTTGCGGTCCCACCTGGTTTCACTTACCTATACCTGGGTATCCCATAATGCCATTTTTCCGAATGTGAAAGGGATAAACTAACTGGACAATCAGCCTTGCGTCAACGCAAGGTTGATGAAGTGTCAGGCTATGTAGCTTTTCCTTTGGTTTTGGGCAGTTCAAATCCAGTTCCAATGCTGCCAAGATGAACATAAGTCTGTTTTGAGTCGGTTTGAAATGCTATTTACAACTTTCACTGTACCAACAAACAGACTTGCGTTGACGCAACGTTGTTTGGCGGTATGGATTGCTGGAAATTTCCCGCAGCCATCCCCCGATTTCAATACAATTGTAGGAAACTTATGATTATCAGATACCATTGACATGTGTTTCAACAGAGGATTTCAACATTGCGCCAACGCAATGTTGAATATCCGCACCAGTACATAGTCTGATGGTAGTTTTCATGCAGTGTTTTCCATTTCCTCTCATTCCTAAAACAACCTTGCGTTGAAGCAATGTTGAATTGCGCTTCTCAGTCGTTGTCTCTATCAATACAACATTATCATTTGGTGTTCCACATTTCTGCTAGAATGAACATTGCGTCAACGCAAGGTTAATTCGGGATTTCAAAAGTAGAATTCTCAGTGTTGCATTCCTGCATTTCAATATCTTTTTCCAAATGTGTGTTCTTTTTCGTTTTCTGATCGAATGACTGTCTGGGTTTTTTGTATGTGATTCAGGTATATGTATCATATCCTCATACTGGGAAGGTACCTTAGCGATGACCCAGACTTCATCTATTCATGGGCTGACCCCTCCAATGACAAGACAATGTACACAGCTGGTACTGCCAAAGACTGGAGCAGGGCGCACTTCCGAGACTGTGGGTGGTACCTCGACCTGCCAAAACAGGACACCCCGTTCGATGAAGTTGTTTTGAGAAACCTGAACGACAATGCCGCAGCGATTGCCCCATTGGCTGAGAAAGACATCCAGGACAGAATCATTTCGGCTCTGGCTGCAAAAGAGCTCGAGAAAACTGCTACTCCAAAACGAAAGGGGAAGGTTGTCGGGGATCCGAAGGGGAAGGGGAAAAGTGCAGCTCCGCAAGGACAGGGACCGTCAGAGGTTCCTGAAAGACAGCCTTCTCCCGCAAGGAGGGATAGGAGAACTTCAAAGTCCAGGGAGCAAGTTTTCGAGGCGAGAGAACATCCCTCCAGGGTTTTGGGCCAGTTCAATCGTAAGGTGCTGAATGAAAGTTTTCTTGCAATGATGGAGTCGAGGAAGTCCACATTCAAAGGGGTGCCCTCGAAATCATGGGACATGCTTGTTTCGTTCCTCACTCAGGTGAACACTTATGTCTAAACTGTTGTATGAATAATTGTGTTTGGCAGCTTGTTGTGGCTTGTCCAGGGGATTGATCTCCTGTTAGATTTGGATTGGGCTTCTTACACTGTCTCATGTTTTTGGCTGTAGGTCACAAAAAGCCCGGAATGGGTGAATGGAGTTCAGCAGGCATACGCGACTGACCTTGTGGTGCTGGACATTCCTGACGGTTTTCCTGTCCCTGATGTGTTTCCTTCCAATTCGACCCCGACTTGGAACAAATCGGATTCTCGTTACTGGCAGTGGGCTTTCTCGTTCAGCAACAAGTTCCTTTCGGACTCGGGGGCTCTTTTTCTCATGCAGTCAAAGGACATGTCAGCTCGAAGAACTCTTTTCAGCTACATGAAAGCTTCCGGGTTTCATGTCATCAAAACATGGACATGCATCAATACTCTGCCTCTTACGAAGGGCGAGTTCCCGGGGCAGAAAGTGAGTTGGTTCCTTTCAATTGATGTTTCGTGGTTTTCCGGTAAATCAAATGGTGGGTTATGTCTTCTGTCTCATTCTCTCTTCGTGATTAATGACAGACACGAGTGTTCGAAGCTTTGTGCCTGGTGAGGCGGAAGGACACTCTTCCTGCTGGTGTTGCTGAGTTTCAGTTGAGGGACCTTGCAGCTCACATTGACCCCACCTGCGAGCCTGTGGAGGATGATGTTATCTTCAATTACGTCGACTCGGGTCGGACTATGAAATGGTGTCCCTTGGAGAGGTGCACGGGAGAAATCTCCAGCTTTCATGCAGACTTTGGTGGAGACATGCAGCCGTCATGGTGGACGAGTGGTTGACTTGTCTATGGGCACAGGTGGGGCCCTTCACATTGTGTTTGACATATGGGCAGTGACCTTAGGGAAACCCTGTTTTTATTTCTCGTTCTTCTTGGATTCGCAGGAGCATGTTTTCATGCTTGCAAGAGCGCCGGAAGGCACTTCTTTGGCATGGAAGCTGATACGGAGCTCTTCTCAAGCGAGCTTCGTCAGCTTGAGTCGGGCACTACTTCTGCCCCATCCACAGAGGGACTTCTGGAGGAGCCCGAAGCGCCTGACGAGGATCTGGACGTGGACTCCGATTTTGAGTGTGAGTAAGTTCTTGTGTAGTCGTGCAGAATATGTTGCATTTCCTTGTGTCGTTCCCATTCGAGAAATAGTGGCTTTCGTTGTCTATATCTGGATGATAACATCTACCACCATTCCTCTTCTTGCTTTGCAGAGTTCAGCACCAGTCATCGAATCAGCAGACACCTTTCGGTTTCCAAGGATACTACATGTCCTCGAGCCCCCCTACATCCAACCGCTTGCCGGTTTACGCGAAAGCTTGCGCACGGGTGTTATCCGAACAAACACTTTACTCGCATCTCCATGAAGGTCGTGGAAAAAAAAAACGTCATGGATGTGCTGCTGTATTCATAGATGATATTGCTGTACACTCTGGAAGTGGTTCCTCTGAAACCTCCAATATTTCTTTAGGTTCAAGTACCGAGGCTCAATAAATTGTGTTTTGGTTTTGCTTCCATCTCCAAACTGTTTTTGAAGTTCTTTGCGCGTTCCCGTAAGTACAGTTGGGGATTGCGTAAAATAGGTCTTCGGATTGCGGAATTGAAAAATGATTGTGTGTTGGAATGAATGTACTGCTTTGCCCAAAAACAAAGTTTGCTTTTAATATTCAGTTCTCTAGTGGACGATCTCCTCATTCCAAAGTCATGACCTCAATCATAATTCATCCGCAAACCTGCCATTGTTCTCGGCCACAAAGAATATTCATGTGGGGGCCATGAAGAGGGATACAAAATTAGGACATAGGCGACAGCTGATCCGCGGTAATAGGGGGGGGGGGGGGGGGGGGGGGGTAAGCACGGAATTAGGGCTTGAACACGTGGATGCTTGCTGACGTGGCGTGAGCCTAGCCAGGCTCACGCGGCCAGGCTCACGCGCAAGCATTCCCCATGAGGCCCAAACCTGCAATAGCAGCTCTGCCCAACATCAGTGGCTGAGCTCCCGAGTCCAACAAGACCCGTAGTGGCCGGTACTTCTTGCCTGCCGGTCCACTCAAAGTGAAAATGTCATCCTGGTTGTCTAACAAGACAACTCTAGGTGTCACCATGGCGCGCTCAAAGGCTGGCCTAGCTGGCAGCTTCGTCAACCTGGCAGCTGCAACTTGCCATGGCACAGCCGTGGCAGTCTTGACCCTCAAATCCGAGGATCCCTCTGCCACTACACCTTCCACTAACTCCGCAGAAGATGAAGTGACCTCCCCACTCTCACAGAGTGTTGCTGCTAGTCTGAACACTGCAGCTGGTCTTACCCCCGGCGTCGCAATCATGGTTGCCGAGAACAGTGGGGCTTGACACACAGAGGTGGCTGCAGGCTGCACTTGTAGCTGCTGCTGGCTCTCCCCAATGGCATAGTAACCTCCGCCTCGGTAACAGTCGGGCGAGAACTAGGTGCCATGGATGGCGTCGACACAGTCTCCGCCAATGTGAATGACTGAGGAAGCCTCGCCTGACGGCTTGCCTCCCCACACTGTGGATCCAATTCCACCTCTGCACCTCGTGGCTCAGGAACTTGTGCTACTCCTCAAGTCACGGCTGCAGCAGACTCCACCTGCACTAGTGGTAGTGCTGCTCCGCACATGAATCCCATGCTTCCCATATCTCCTCCCTCAGGAGCAGGAGGTGGACCATCCCGCCTGGGAGCCGGTACCACTTGAGCTGTAGCCATGGCAGCGAGCCTCTGCTCTAGCTGCTGAAGCCGATTGGCCATGCCTTGGTCAACACCCTGACCTCCGCGTCCTTGGCCATGTTGAGCTTGCCCTTGGCCTGCACCTCGTGCCCGGCCACCTCGTCCTCTCTGGGCTGGCCCACCTCACCCCCGGCCACCATTGTTCCCTTGGAACTGGCCTGGGCGCAACTCAGGATGCAAGTCATAACACTGGGCATCTCCATGCCCACACTGCAACTATGCAGGCTGTGCTTGTGCCGACCTTTTGCCACTCTCTGGGCAATCTCTCTTGACATGAGGTCCTCCACATGTCCAATATATCACCCCTGGTTGCTGTTGGCTTGCAAAAGATGCCACAGGCCTCTACACCTGAGGTCCCCTGTAAGCTCCATGGAACTTGGGTTGGGAAACCTTGCCCCTCTGACCACGCTGTTGGGCAGTCCCTTGTGCCTGTGGGCTGGTAGCTGTGCCTAATGCAGGCATGTCCTTGCCAAATCCAATGGTAACAACTCGCTCCTCCACCATGTTGAGCTCAATCCGCTCAGCCAGCAGAAACACATCTGCTAATGTGGGTTGGGCTGCTTGTAACAGGGTTGCATCTCGCACCCTTCTCTTGAGCTCGTTGTACAGAATTCCATATCAAAACTGGATTTCCTGAGCTTCAGTAACCCCTTGGGTCACACTTATTAAGCGCCTCATACGAGTGTACGCCTCTCGCAGGCTCTCACTGGGTTTGCGCTGGAAGTCTTGCAAACTTCGCAGCTTCTCAGTCCGTACACCTTGGTAGTTCCTCCACAACTCCTGGAAGAACTTCACCACCGGGTTGAATCTAGGCACATGTGTTGTAGTCGTGGCAGGAGGAGTAGTAGCACCTTTTGAACTGGTACCACCTGCAGAAGTACCGGCACTACTTGTTCCACTACTAGTGCTGGCAGTGGGAGATATTGGTACTGATGCAGCTACTGGTCGCGTCGTGCCTCGAGTAATGGAGACGTAGTCAGGTGACCAATACATCCTCCACTCCTCAATCTTTGCTTCATGTCCTTGCCTAAACTTGTGGTAATCGTCCATAGGCGGACCTTCCAAATGCTGGAACAGTCCATCCCACGCCATGAATGGGGTGGATAGATGTGGATTGCGCATCTGCTGCAAATCACACCAGCTGTCAAACTCCTGGATAAAGTCATCCAACTTGATTGTGCCCACAGCTCCAGAGTACCTACGAGGCCCCTTGGTAGCTCCATACATCTCCTCCATGTCGTCCCACAACAATGGCGAATGAAACTGCACACCTGTTGATGAAGACTCCGAGTTTGTGTCTGACTCTACAGTAGTTGAGGGTGGAGGTGAAGGTGGTCTGAACCGAATACCTCGTCTCATGAACCCACTCTCACTGTTACTACCTGTAGCCGTACTCCCCTCAAAACCCTTGGGTAACTCCGTGATGACACTCACAATGTGCACCTCCCCCATGTGACACTATAATGCTCTAGTACTAATTCTAATAGTGACACGGATGGGCACCTGTTGCAGTTTAAGGGTCATATCCCAGTGGCTCAGGGCACCTGCACCTGCATCCACCGAAAGAACTCCTATGGTTGGCTAGTCATCAACCCAGTCTCACCATAGAAGAAACACTGGTGGTCTTGCTGGTCATCACTCCAGCCTCACCACCGACATCATACTCTAGGATTGACCAGTGATCAAATCCGGCCTAATCCCTATAAAAGCAAGCGCCCACACAAAACCAACATGGCGCACAGTCAAGCATGCAGGTGTTGGGGGGGATCCAAACACAAGAAATCAAAACATCAACACCCCCCACACCAAAATCCATCTGCAATGCTGATCCTGCAGAATATCCCAGCCCAAAACCCCGGACTGACTGGCCTCCACCAAGAGAGGCTTTGGCAACTACAAGTACAAAGTAATGGAAATAGTAACAAGAGGGAGGGGAAGAATAGAGGCCCGACCAAGCAAGATCTAATCCTGATCTATGCTATCAACTGCCAGACTTCTCTCAAAGTGCCTCGCTCTGCATGATGGTAAGGTGTAGGAGGTATATCTATGTCCAGAAACCTGCCACTAACCTTGTCCCAAGCTACAGTAGCTCGCTCTAACCAACCCTCCTCCTCTTTCTGCCAAGTAGAGACAAAGCAACACTCTGCTATCTCCCGCTCACTGAACACTAAAGAAAACAAAGGTAGGGTCTGATAGTCTCTCAACTCGAAAGCTTTGAGATGGTTGCAGGTGTCCTCATTGCGAATGACTGCATCTCCTTCAAACAGAACAAACTTGTCCTTGCTAATGAACCCCCGCTCGTGGTTGCCTTGTGCAGAGCGTGTCCGGCTGCAACGCTGTCTGATTGCACAAACTTGTGTAGCTCCTGCTCCTCTACTCCAGTACACCACGGCCTTGTGGCTGAACACCTTGGTCCCCGGGGCTGTCTTTGGCTGTGTTCCAAGCCTAGCTTTCACCCACTTTGGTATTGCACCTACAGCTGCAGAACTGCTTGCTCCAACAGAGTTCTGACTGTCCAAAGCAATATTGAGGCCCTCAACGCCAACTACAGCAGTGTGTTGTCTATTGCTAATGCCTGACTCCCAGTATGCAATCAACCTGTCCAACTGCTCTCCACTCAAGTCAGTCTGAGCCCCTTGAGAAACATAAATCTTGTCCCCTTGTATGCACAGGCTAAGAGAAGAGACCTGCCCTTCAATTACGTCCTCATTTCCCCCAGCCATACAAGGAGTACATCCCTAGATTTATCTCTCATGTAGACCACAACAAATTCTAGAAACAGAATTGTGGATCTTTCATAGCACACTCACACTCAAAAAAATTCATAGATTTTTAGCAGAGTCCAAAAAACTAATCTAGATAGGTAGATTTCCCCTTTCTGCAACTATCCCCTCAAAAACTGAGTCAAACGGAGTCCATTTGAAAAAAAATATATGACCAATTAGGCTCTAAATCATTTGAATTAGATCAAAAAGGCTTTTTTTTTTTTTTAACACCAAAACGTTCTCGCCATTAAAAACAGTTCCCAGGTTATCTACGGGTTCCCGAGGCCGTTCCCCTCCAGGCTTCTCCAGGCACCAAGAGCTCTCCAACTCCAAGACTCGACCTCAGTTATGGATGGGGTATCACACCCTGGGGCGATTTCAAGAGCAGGTCAAGAGATGCACTGCGCAACACCTTCATGGCTTATGGACAGGCGGCCTGCAATCGAAAGATTCGTGGATGGTTGCTGGACTTGCACAATACATCTGCCACATCGGAGGTGAAACCGAGGAACTGACTCCCACATATGACATTGCCAGTGTGAGAGGAAAAACAAGTTGTCCCATTGGTGGATCCCTTCGATATCACAGAGCTTTCAGGTGCACTTGGCTTGACGGCGAGAGTATTTGGCAGAACATCTCTTCCATGTTCTGTAAAACCCTGCACCTGCTTGCCATTACTTCTGCCAATTTTTCCAGTCTCTAATTCTAGTTTAGAATCCTGCTTTGCACCCATATCCTGATCGTCCTCAATCTCTTTGGCAATATGGTGTGTACTGCCATCTTTGATTCCAACATCTGCATTTAGTTCTTTGCTTCTCCCTTTTGTATCCCCTGATCCTACATTGTTCCGGTCAGTGTAAGTAGAAATTGGGGAGCTGTTTTAAGCGCCTGACAATGGGGAGCAATGGACCAAGGAACACAGGAGTAGCAGCGTGGCCTCGTACACCTGAAGGAATCGACCGAGATCTTCTCAGCTGCTTGGCACCAGCACTGGAAAATATGGGTGGGGAATCACTCACAGGACTCAAAGGATCGTTATGGCCCACAGCTGGCCTAACCACTGCAATCACAGGCTCTTCGGCTACGACATTGCTTTTCGGCGTTCTCTCCACATGTTGCATTCCATTACGCTGAGCCAGGCTCGCCATGCATGACTCTCAGCCCCATCTCAGCAGTTGGTGACTGGCATCAACATCTTTCAGTTGACTCTCTCTCTATGTACGAGGCTTTGATTTAGCAGCCACAACTTATCAGCGTCGTTTCCCGAAATGATAGGGTCTCGCCGAGAGATCACATAACGACTCCTCGGCGCATGGCAAAGCCTTAGTTGACTTCAACTTGCCTTCCACGCCAAGATTGTCCAGAACAAACACACCCCCGAATCACTGCCTGCCGCTGCACACTCAGATGTACCCAAGATCTTATTGCTCTCTTTAGCAACCCAACCGGATCAGACTAGTCAGCCAGACTCAGGTTGCACAACTCAAATTTCTCCAGACCATCCCCGCACACTCGATGATTTCCAAGACTCCGGAAAGAGCCTCCTCCTGCAAGAACCCCAGCCTCTCTCTGGCTTTCGGAGCGCATGCGTACAAATCATTGCGACTTCCTCAGTCTCTCGCCATCCAAAATCACAACTTTTCTTCGCGTTTGAGCTCTCAAAATTCTGCAGCGAACTTGTCTGCTACAGAACTGGCCATATCTGTTTGGTAAGCCCGCAGCACCCGCAACCTGCAATTGTCAACCACGGAAGAGTTCAACCAAGCACGCAGCGCTCATTGCTGCACAGTCAGCGGAGCTTGTTCCGCTCCCATCTCCTCCCCCACCACCCAAAAACCAAAGATGATCGAAACTTGCATGTTTCTTTTTTGTTTTTTAAGCTTCTTAAACTAAGCACTACTTACACACAGGTAATCATACAAGTGCTAACCCTCAACTCCTACCTTGCACTCACAGGTAAGAGGTCATCTCTCTCGAGTGATAAGAAAACTCAAAACACACTGCTCACACAAGAAACATGAAATCCATCAACATCACTCTTTAATATAATAGTTGAGCCAGGGGCACCCCAAGCTATGGGGACTCCACCCCACAACAACCTATACCCCTATATAAGCACACTCAGATTCTAAAGCATGAAGGAGCTCGGTCGCGCAGGCTCAACTTGAGAGAGATGAGTTGCGCGACTGACGCTCTCGTGAAGATAAGATGGTTCAGGTGTCAAGCTCAAACTTGACACTTGAGTTAACACTTGAACTAAATCCAAGTGTTAAATACAAATAACTAGTTTTATTCTAGTTAGTTTCACACTGTGTTTATTTATCTTGACACGCGGTCTAAGACACTGTCCTTTGGAAGTCCATGAAACTTGAAGACGTGGGCGAAATAAAGTCGCCCCGTCTCCTGCGCCGTTGCCGTCTCTTTGGTGGGGATGAAATCGCCCATTTTACTGAATCTATCCACCACCACCATGATCGTGTCAAATCCTTTTGACAGGGGCAGTATCGCGCACCTCCTTTCGGTAAGCTCCCATTCACGTCATAGTTACTCGCTTTGATGCGCGCGCCTAACTCCCAAACTGGCCGCCTGGCCAACTCGGAGCTTCGGCTGCTCACCGGGACATAACGGTCCCCCTTTGCTCCTCCACAAGACCCTCGCTCACTCTGGGCCTATTGAAAATTCCCTTTGATTGTTGGCAGTCCGGAACAGCTCCCCACACCTTGGTCGCTTTCCGGCTCGCACGCTTACGCACTAGATTTTGGTCACCAACGGGCTTGCATCGTTCTCGGGGTTACTACTCCCTATATATACTTCTGTGACTGTTCGCGGGGGTTTCACAAACAACACCGTCCTTTTATGGCGAACCACCACGAAGACCCTTGACTCCCGGTGATGAGTCGCGGTGAGTCATGGCCCACCCACCACGGCCCCAATGGACCATGAGGAGTCCCAAGACTCCCCACGACTCCCACCACAAGGTCTCCGCCCCATGGTGAGTCCTATGCCACCCCCACCCACTAAGCTACCACCACCCCTCGTGGAACCACCCCCACCGCAACCCGGTGTGCGGGGTTCTACCTAATGAGCGCCTTTGCCTCCTTGAGTGCCTTGGGCACTCAAGGGTGCTTCAGCCCCCGTACCTATTGTTGCCACTGCCCCCACCACAGGGGCAGCCCCTCTTGTGTCCCGACCCCCCCCCCCCGCCCTCAAGACAAAGGGCCGCGACACACACCCCTACCAACAGGGAGTCGATGTCCTCATCGACTTGTCCATTTTGTAGAAACTAACATCCAAGTTGTGGCGTCCCACATCAAGGAGTTTGTTTCCGTACCATGGCGTCCCATGGCAAAGAACCAAACCCCCACTTGACTCTACTCTCCACTAGCTAGTTCGGCTCACTTCCTCCAAATCCCGGCCAAGGGTGGAGCCTCTCCAGCTCCACCCAATGCACTCTTCTTGGCCCACTTCAAGGCCAAGGAACGATCATCCCCGAGGATCGAATCGCCTTACTGCAACAACATTGCTTGCGATTGCTCATGATGTCGCTTTTTGGCATCACCTTGAGCAAAGGTTCACCTTGAACCCTTTTTTTTACTAGAAAGATAACCTTGAACCAACTGTGCATCCCAATCACTACAATTGGGTCCGCCTTGGAATGCTGGCCTGAGGTACGGAAACACGCCGAAGCCGTACTACGACTTCGTCTCGAGGTTACACGATTATAGTACGTGAACGGAAGCATGTAGCTTCCGCGTTAACCCGCACTACAAGACAACCCCCTCGGTAGCGCAGTTATAGTACGCACACGCGCTAGATGCGCACTAGCACGTGAACTCCCAAAGAAGGCGCACGTTTCCTTGTCCCTTGGATGAGAGTCACCCGATTTCGACACTGCGCAAACACACGATTAATCCAATTTACCTCTCCCACTTTTGTAAGCTAACATACATTCTACACACTAGCCAACCATACCATGCATCACCATTCCAAACAAAATAGGACGCATAAAACTCAATTTTAACTAATTCTGGATTTTTTCGTTAATTCCGGACCAAACTTCATATACATGACAATTAATTTAATTTAATTTAACAAATAACATGTGAAATAATTATATTTAATTATTTCACTTCAAAATTGAAGTTGAACTATTAAAAATTCTAATTCTTGAAAGTTTGTAATACAAATGAGAAATCTTTGGAACAAATTTGATGACAATGCTATTTAGTTTAGTCAATGAAGTCAATTTAATTCACATGTTCAACTTTGATAAATGGGTCCCCTAGAAAGCCCTTCACACAAGGAGAGAGAAAAAGTCAAGACTCTTGACGAAAGACATACCGTCGGACTCTATAATATTTGCATGATATCATAGTCCAATATATCAAAGTAAATCATGTTGAAAACTTTGATAATATAGAATATTCATTGATGTTAACTTCATGAAATCTTTTATGCAGAATTGACATCATGTGTCAACATAACCCTAACTATAATGTAATAAGAATAAAAACAGATTTGAGTAAATATTAGTAAGCTTTTCAATTTCTCATTCTATTTAGAGTGCACTAATTACACTTGAAAATAATATCCTAGAAACCCTAAACCCTATATATGATGTGAAGAGAAATTTAATAGATTTAAGGTAACATATTAGTAAGCTTCAAAAGGAACATCATAACACCACCTCTATCTTAGTGGATACATTCTACTTCACACCAAGCTGATTCTCGTGCTCACTTCAAAATGATAACAATCTCCATGCTTTACTTCAACAAGAAACGTAAGCTAGTACCAAAAATCTAAGAGAGATGATTATGCGCAACCACTCGTCTTATACCTAGCCTAATCATAGACTTGGTCTTATCTATGCCGCCACTCCACGTGATCATTTAATAACTAGACCCCAAAACTTAATTAGCTGCAACCTTAGGCTTGAAGACTTAGTGGCCACCGGGTATTATTCCCCTCTGTGCCACAAGCCTGATTGTTGCTAAATACATTGTAGTGTGAAATGAAGGGGCGTGAATCCCCTTCTGTATAATTCTAATTGTGCTCCCCTCCATTCTAAGGGGAGCAAAAGGAAAGAAACGTTCTTCTAATCTGTCCAACTGTCGTCACTTGGCTGTGGGTTTCCCTCAGCTCCTTCGTGATCAGAGTTCAAGCAATCCTCATCCACGCCGCAGCGGAAGAGAAGACATGGATGGGGAGTCAATTTGTTGTTCACTCTTGGTTCTACCTTTTACACAACATCCCCTACCTGCAGGTACAGCACCAGTTATGCTGGTGCGATGTATTCAGTGATGCAAATCAGCCCAATGGCAGTGGTAAACACGATCCTTTATGTGAAGCCCACTTGAGCAGTGACAGGTCGGAAATCCCCTTTTTGTAGTGGTGACACAGATTTAGGAGGAGGCAGCTCAGATTTTCATGGTCTGCAGGGGCACTGGTTTCTTTCATGTTTCAGGTTTTCTTCATCTCATCTCCCCAAATTGGCCAACCCCCCAACAGCCCTTTTGAATTGCAGCTCTCTCCTTACCCAAATCCCATTTTTCACTCTCTCTCTTTCTTTTCCCTTTTTGTCTGTTTTCTATCTCTATCTATGTCCCCAGGTTCCCCACTATTTCACAGCAGCAGATCTGTCATGTAATGTAAATGCACACTCTGCTAGGCATCCAGTGCAGCCAGCCTTGAAGTCATCCTCGGTCTCTCAAGACACAACCATCCCATCCATCAGTCTCTCTCTCTTTCTCTCTCTCTTGTCCTTTTTTCCAATGACCCATCGCTCAAACAGCTCTCATCCCTTTTGTCAGACTTCAACCCAAATACCCCAACATCCCTCTTTTCCCTTCAACTGTGGAACGCAGTTGTTCAGATCCTGATCCCATACTGAAATCACCTTATCCTTTCCATGTTTTTTTGCAGCTCCAGCTAACCATCATTGATCTCTCCAAACAAACAAGCCAGATCTACATTGGTTCCAGGTTATCACTACACACGGCAGCATGGTGTCCAGGTTTATGACACTGAATCAGAATGCAAGAATGAAGACAACAGTGACCATTCTGAATTCAGTGACGAACAGACTCTCTCTTTCTCTCTCTCTCTCTCTCTCTTCACTTATTTCTCTCACTGTCATCACAACATCAGGTGCATCCATCCTTTCCACGTTCTGGTCTGAAGTCCAGAGTCTCCATTCCCATTTCAAAAACTTTTCTTGTCACATGTCTCCACCTTTTCTCTTCTGCCAAGATGGCAGTCCTAAATCTACCAAAGCAATTTCTAAGTTCACCAAAAAAAGGCCATTGTTCATAGACTTATCTGTTTTTATCCACTAGTGAAGCGGCGGGTCTGCTTGTCAAGGTGGCACCTTGCCATCGCCCGTCAGCAGCCACTTCAACCCTTTCTCTTTATCTTGATTCCAGACCTTATGACGCCATGATGGCTCCCCTTCTTCACTTGGACCATCCCGTGGCCTGACAACCAGATTACGCTATGCAATTCTTCCTCACGAATTGGCCTGGTCCTATAACAAGGAGACACAAAGCAGCTAGAAGCTTGATGACAGAGAACCTGAGATACCATACAGCCAGCACTCCACATGCTTTACCTCCCCCCCATTGATTGTGCCCAGACTCTCTTCCCTGTGCTTTCAGCAGCTGGCCTTTTCCTTGCTTGCTCATCTGCCCATAACTATCATCTTCAAGGCACTGGCGGCAGTGGTGGTGCGCCGCTTTCCTTACATGCTTCTATCTCCTGGAATTGATCATCACTACGAGAGAGGCGGCACCGCTTCTTTCTACACAGAATACCAAGCAGAGGCGTCTTAATGCCGCTTCCCAAGCCAAGCAAGATCCCACCGCGCAGGTACAACCTCCTAACACAGGCTGCCCTGCCGACACCACTGCTTGCAACAGCCGCTACGAGCCATCCGTCATCTTCCTCTTCGTTTTTCTCAACCCGCGATCTTTTAGGTTAAGAACCAGTGATGAAAACGTTCATCGCATGGATGAAAATGTGTACCGTCATGACTTAGCCATTTTCTCCTGGCAAAGCATAAGCTCAGTGCGCTCATGAAATTACCTACATGAAGGGATACATCCTTTCTGCAGTTGGGATGACGGGCACTCCCGTCATAGTGATGCAGGTCGTAATGGTAAACATATGTAATGTTCACTCCCCTGCATTCACACTACAACATCTTAAGGCGACGTGTACCTCCTTCTATCCACCCTTTATCTTAGTGCCACCTAGCTAATATTATTGTGGCCACTTTACCCACTAAATCACCGCTGAGTCCTTTGTCTTATTTCTGTAGTATCATCGCCATGTGATGAAGAATCAACTTTTTTTTATTGGTGCTTTCATCGACCTGTCATCCTGCTAGCTCGTCATCCATCCACTAATGCCAATTAGTGATCTCATCCCTGCTTGTCATCCAATTTTTCCACCGTCCATCCGCTGATGAAAATTTGTCAATTTCATCATGTTAACTCCAATGATAAATCATGATTTCATCCATCTAGCCCCCCATCGTTCCTTAAGCACAAAACCCCAATTTTCTTGTCTTGTCCATGGGGTTCTCCCGTGTTTCCCTCGTTACCTCCTTTTGACTCACATCATAACAACCCTCCACAAATGTTGACTGTAAGAAAAAATTTAGTACCAAAATCAAATCAAATCAAAACATCCAATCTTAGATGGTTGAATGTATAAGACCAACCGCATGACGTGCTTTTTGGTCCACCATATTATGCTTTTACCCCAAGATCCGAATGGTTCAAGATCTTCAGCTTCGTCAATCACACGTTCTAGCATCAATTCTGATGATCTATTCGACCATTTCAAGAATAGATCATTCTTTTCTGGTGTAGAAACTCAAGCTTGAATCGGATGGGACAACTGGAGGCGTCTTCGAACTCATCTCCTGCATACAAGTCGTTTGGGAAATCATCATTCGTGACGGCTTCTCAAGTCTAGAATATGCATCCGATGCTGTTAGTTCTTAACAATTATAGTATTATTTATGGCTATGGCAGGGCGTATGGTAATTTGCTGTAGAAATCGCAAGTTCTTTAGTGTGTATCTACATAGTTCGACTTACATGTCAATGTCACATGTACTGAATATCATTGTCCATTCAATGATATTCTAAAATAAAAATGATCTATTCTCATTCATGTGCAAGTTTGATTTGTCATTCTTTTGGATGATCTGAACTGTGAATGAAACTCTCATAATTTCATTGTTCATTCCCATTTTTTGTCAGTTTTGGACTTTAAGCTCTACACAATGTGGTTGAAGTCTATATTCTTTCTATATCTCAGTTCGTGAACATCAACGTTAGAGTCAAATTTCTTCAATTTGTCCAACATCCACAGACATTTCTCTACGCAAAGTATATTATATGACTAATTTGTAATGGCACTAACATATTGTTTAGTGGAATATAAATTATTTTTGGATTTAATACATGACTTATTTATTCACTTATTTTTATTTATTTATGGACTCATCTTATGTCCGGAATTAGTTAAAATTGAGTTTTATCTTTTACGTTGGCAACAATATAATGTCGTCACTCATGGAAGAAAATCCATAAGTGGGGCTGATGGCTCCTAGGCTTGGGCATTAGGCCTAGTCTACTAAACTACCAAGCTGTTTGTCCAAGTATAAGTAGATTTTGGCGCCCTTAGCAAATAGAGCAATGGATTTTCAGCTGTATGGGCTTTTCATGAGCTCTCTCTTTCTTCTCAAATTACTACAAGTCAACTCATTGGGCGCCACCAACGTCTATAGCCATGGGAGGAGACACACATTTGTGCTGAACGCTTTAGACGTACCCATACAGTTGGATGAGATCAATGCTACCCAACATGGTTGGTCCCTTGCACTCACCCACGTTGACTCGCCCCACTCCCCTTTCAGGCCTGCTCATTGCCGCAAAGATGATGAGGCATGCGTGCGTGCGGCTAGGATTGCTCGGCACAACGCCGCAACATTGGGCCCTTCCATGCGCAACAAGTCTCATGGTCGGAACCTAAAACAAGATGTGTTTACCCCGGTCGAGCCTGGACGTTATCAATACGGCGTATTTTTAGAGTATTTTGCAACCGTAATTGTGGGCACGGGTATAGGTAGTGTCTACCAAGTTTTTATCATAGACACCGGCAGCGATTTAACTTGGATCCAAGCCTGGCCATGCGATGTGAGTACACCCGTCTCATTCAATATTTTAGAAAGACGCATCATGTTTGACATGAAGTATAGAAGAAATATGTTTTGATGTGAGTGTACACACTTCTTTCAAAGGTGTCAAACCCCTATGTCTTGTGTAGCTCCTCTTAGTGCATTATATACTTAGCCAAATTTGGACTTAGTCCAATTGCGAAGCCAAGTAGGAGTTACACTCTTCTCAATGTCACATGATCATTCTCTTTTGTGTAACCTAGTTGACCGTTATCCCAGCTTCAGTTCATTGTCACTCTCGAGCGCAAATAGAAAAGATTTGATATGCTAGAAACTGACTTAGCGCCATGTCAAACAATCACACGTATGCATTAAGTTCTTACATTATTCCTAGTATTCTCCACTTGATATATATTTGTAATGTTATTTATTCTGCAGATATTGTGATTGGACTAAGGGAAGATCAATCAACGATGACGACGTGGATCCCGATAGCCTCCGGCATCTTGGGCCTTGGAGGTGGAAGACAATATGCGTTGTCCCTGCCATACCAACTCGCCCAAAATTCACAAATCACCAATCAATTCGCATATTGTTTGCCACAAACCCAGAGCGCAACGAGTGGGTTGTTGATCTTTGGTGCCTCGTCCATAGTCGCATGTATGTTCAATTTCTCCTCTCGTGAGGTTGTTGAATTGTTATGGAGATCATGAATATTATACATAAATGTAGTGTCTATTTGAAACAAACATGAACCAGCAGATCATGGTCCAAAGAGTAGGGGCACCATTCCATCTTTACAAGTGGTCATGGATTCAAATTCACATAGGTGTAGGGCAGTTGCAGAGTACGGTGGACCAAAAACGGTAGATTTTTCCTCTATGAAAGTCTATATAGGTACCTCAAATTGAGGGAATTTATCCCAATAATTATTTTTAATTGATAGATATGATATATTCAAACACTTTTAGTAAAAAGTCCCACCCCAAATAGGCTAGAATTGTTTTATTAGAAAGTATAGTATTTAATTCTGAAAAATAGAAAACCATTTTTTATTTCTAATAATTAGAGATTTTTGAATTTTTTCCATATATCACTTGGCACCTCTAAATAATGGGTTTTTAAATCTTTTTAGTAATGATGATATCCCAAAAGCCTCTAAATGAAGATGATGTACATTAAGGAAAATACACTACAGTTTGGGCCCAGTGTTTAGTATAAATTAGTCCATACCTCTCATTCCTTGATGTTTTTAGTCCATATAAAAGTGCATTTGGGTAGCTTTCAAAAATGGCACCCCTAATGTGTTTTCCTTTTTGCTATTACTTAGGTGTATATGATGGCTTTTTAGTCCATATGGTTTTTTTATGTGTAACACTGCAGTCCATAAGATTCAACTTTAAGAGTCCATAGCTCTTTCATAGATGATCATTTTTACAATAAGTTTTTTTAGTATGTCTCTACTGTAGTTAAAAATCTTAGACTGTATAAACTTGTATGATATATTGAGTTGCGATTTTACTATGAAAGGTACCATGAATGGAGGTCATTGCAGAAATTGCCATGTTACGCAGTTTTTGGTCCACCGTAGCCTGTAACTACCCTGTATGTTGGATATCACATATTATGGCTAATTTAGCTGCAAAAGGGGTATCCGGATCAACCGGTAGAAACTGTAATGTGGGGGTACGTGGGGATTTTTGAGTCCTAACTAGGGAGAGGGGTGCAATTGCACTACCTCGGTTTCGGTTGTTAGAAGACGTCAACCCTCCAAACTGAAGGCAACAGTCACCCGGGTGAAGGGACACCAAAATTTATGTTCGATTTGATAAGAGTCTTTATTTTTTATCTCACAAATATATTACGAGTCACATTTTTGTCATGAAAAGTATGGAAAAAGAGACATTCCACATCAGGATTTTCACTTGTACTCCTTTAATGGCCATAATTATGTTTTGAAACATATAGACGGTATCTTAACAAAATTCATTTGCATAATCCATTGCAGATCCCAGCGCCCAATTTGTGGAAATGCCTCAAAATGGGGCATTGGATCCCGTGACATACTACGTTCCTCTCAAGGAAATTTGGGTGGCGGGGCGAGTAGTTAATATGCCTCCTGACATCTTTGATATCGACGAGAACGGTCGAGGAGGTGTGTTAATCGACAGCGGCACTCCATTCACATTTCTCCTTCCAGAGGCATATTTGGCATTCAGGGATGCATTTATTGCTGAAGCAGCACAAATGGCTAATGGGCCTGAAATGCCACCTCACGATGGCCAAGAAAAATATACTTGTTTTGACACATGTTGGAATGTGAGACCTGGCCAAAATTTTCCCGACTTTCCAATGGTGACATTTCTGTTTGAGAACCTTGAATCAGTGGTACTAGATTTGAATACAAATCAAGTTGTGTTTGTTCAGCAATACGATGCTTATCAAGAAGTTTGTTTAGCTTTCAGCTGCCGTGATGCGTTTGATTTCAGTATTTTTGGCAGTTTTCAACAACAACAGACGGGAGTTGTGTTCGATTTGTCTCGGAACACAATTGGATTTGCTCCGATTATGCTAAAAATAATGGCTAACAATTTTATTGTATTTCATCTTTTCATTCAATTCCTCAAATAGACATGTCGTAAGTATACAACCTATTTGATAGATGTTAGAACAATAATTGTTTGTTATATTATTATTTATTTATTCTATATCATTTGACAATTATAAGAAATAAAAATGGTGTGTTTTATTTAGGGTGTGTACTAATGTTGAGTGGAGGTTAGATTTTGCCTCAAATCCTTGGCGGACCCCAACTCGATGTGTGTGCACGTGTTTGCTGAAGGTAAAAATATATAATATCCGTCTCAACATGAAATGTACCTTTTAGTGAAGCAAGTCCATTGTTTTATTTTGTTTCCATGACCTGGAAGGCAGTAGCCATTGTGGTGAAGAGACACCATAATTTACGCTCCCTTCGGGAGGCATATATATTTTCATGCATTCATGTATTTTAATCTAATTTTTGAAGATCACAATAATGTGTAAAGTTAAAAGAAAAACTGATATTTTTTGTAGCACTTTAGTATCTTTAAGAGTAGAGCAATACTACTATGAGTCTCATCTCTGTTTTCTACAGTGAGTGCAAAAAGTCCATAACACATTTTTTTATGGACTGTGACACTATCGTATGCAATTTTCTAAAGTCCAATAGTTCGACAAATCAACTTCATTCATGGTGAGACTTAATATATTGGGGTTTGTAGTAGTTAGAAACATAACAATGAATCTCACTTCATCATTGTGATAAAAAATTGTCTCTAAGATACAATTAAATCAAACTTTGTCATATAAAAAACGCATTGTGACATAAAAATGTAGTCATCGTAGCTACTTGTGTGTCTATTTGAAAGTGAGAGGATATAAACCCATTTATAACCTACAAGTGGGGGAGGAGAAGAAGCAAGATGCATCCAAAAACATTAATGGAACCTTTTCAACAAGTTTTTTTTTCCTATAAATTGATTTCTATAAGCTCTCAACCTTGATAGTCATTTGATAGATAGCTTCTAGGAAAGAGTCATTGAGAGTGCGAGCACAACAGAGGGGATGAAGAGAGATATGCAACAACCCCAAGGGAGGATTCTCGACATTGGGATAGCACTCTCTACCACCATAGCCCATACACATTTTTGATTCAGCACTTGAGAAGCACAAAGAAGAAGAGGGGGGAGCAAACATGACAATTCATGCTCGCGGCAAGGGGGGGGATTCCACCGTTTATTCTAATAGCATGAAGGTGATGGAGTGCTCCTAGGAGCAGCATGCGTCGACACTTTGGATCATTTTCCACGTGCACCACCATCTTCCTGTGTTTATTGGATTCTTCATGGGACACGCTAGTTGTTGGATTAATTTGCACCCTCGTGGTGAGCTCCTCTACCAGTCACTTGGACTTCATCTGACCTTCGTCATTACAAGCAAAACAAATGATGGATAAGACATCTTCTTTGGTTACAACAATAATATAAGAGTCGTCTAGTGTATGCGTCATGGACATAGCCCATAAGAACTCACCAAGAGTAATTATCAGAAGTTATCAAGTTATTTTACTGAAAATTATCATGATTTATCACGATTTATCATAAGTTACTATGAGTTATCAAGTTACCGAAAGTTATCAAATTACTGAGAGTAACTTAGGAAACTGCTCAAGAAGCTTCTTTGGTTGAGGAAGCTTCTCAAGAGACTTCCCCTAGTCGAGGAAGCTTCTCAGGTGACTTCCTTTGATTGATGAAGCTTCTCGAGAGACTTCCCTTGGCAGGGGAAGCTTTTTAGAAAACTTCCTAGTAGCCAGTATATATAGGAGGCGAGACTGGACACTCTTAAGTCAACTAGTATAATTATACCACGTCACACGTCCACATTCCACATGTGCGGAGACACAACAGACGAATAAATCATTTGTCTCCCCATCAACGCGCTCCCCCCTCAAGCCATTCCACAATTTAATTGAATTTAAACTTATTTTAAGCTAATAAATAGGTTTGCACTGCCTTTTAGTGGGGGTTTCTGGCACGTATCGATTTTGTTTTTGGCTCAATTTTGTTTTGCGGCTTCCAGCATCCCACGGCTACTCCCCTGCCAAAATTTGGTCCAATAAAAAATGCCCCAAAAAAAAATGTTCTCTTCGCTCACTATTGTTGAACTCTTTATGAAGAGTGCATGAAGTAGAACACAAATCAAGTTTGGAGTGCAAAACAGGGAAGAAACTGTGGTTTTGGGTCCAAATGAATTTTGATCGCTCCCAAATTTGGCACGCACGTTGCATATGGCTACATTACACGCCCCATTCAAAAATGGAATGAAAAAAAAATCGTGAGCACGCGAAACAAAGTCCAACAGGTCCCAAAACAATAGCAGCTCCAACAGAATACATTCAACGGGTGAACGGATGGTTGCCCATCCAAATCATTTTTGTTAGCTTCTTAACTTTGCCAGCACGTTCCAGACACCCTCTCACAAGTCCCAGACTAATATCAAATCAATCGAAATTCATTCGATGGCTCAACGGATAGTTGGCCATCGAAATGATTTTGGTTCGCTTTGAGACTTGGCCACTATGTTCAATCCATGTAAGAGGCCCCAGAGTAATATGAGATCAATCGAAATTCATTCAATGGGCCAACGGATGGTTGCCCATCCAAATGATTTTCGTTCGCTTTCAAACTTGGCCAGTGTGTTCAATGTACCCTTTGATACGTCCCAGTGTAATATGAGATCAATCGAAATTATTTTGTGCTTTGAGAACTTTGTGGGTATTTTCGTAGAAAGATCATAGATTTTGCGAAATGATTATGAAATACGCACAGACCAGGCGAAATTTGTTTGGAAGAGGACCGTTCGTAACTCGTTATAACTTATTTGTTAACATCAATTTTCCTTGTTCTCCAGCTTTTGGAGTTCATTGCAAATACCCATATACACGTCATGACCAAATATAACACCATTGTAAATTTGTTTACAGGGTGAACTACTTCTTCCCCATCACACGAGTGTAAATGTGAAGAAAACGCTGCTCATGCAATTGAAATTGGCAGGTGCCGCACATGTGCATTGTGTATTAACAAAATTGGTGATATACAAACTTGGCGGAATGCCATCACTGTGTTTTCCAACAATATTCAAGGTACAACAAAAATGCATATTGTATATGTACTATGCTGCCAGTCATTCAAAGCCTAGTCGTCACTGTCCGAGGAGGTGGAATTTGATGTTGTGGCCTGATTTGCACTGCCAATTGCCAGAGCTTGCGACCGTGATCTCGTGGTCAATGAGGGGCCCAATGGCATGTGGCCTCTTGGATGAATCTGGACTCACACTCTCTTTGCTCCTTCAGCTACACATGCCTCTGCACAAATCATGCATTCATCCTTGCCTCGCCTGCTAGTAGCTGACAATGATAGCTTAGATTTATTCTAGGAAACATCCAACTCAACTTCTCACACTAGTTCCTATGCTGAATGCATCTGCTAGTCTATGAAATGTAACAAGCATTCACCTTTTTGCCTTGGTTGTCCCATCATTGACTGAGGCAGAATGGTATTCATTCCACAACTTCTCCTCATCACTGTTACTTGTTTTTTGAAACTTTCCTGTTGTCACATTGGCAGTATCATGTCAAAGTCACTCCAAACTAGATTCACTCAACCAGCTAACTTGCAGAATTCAACATGGAAATTTAGGGCCGATTCTGATTAGAGGGAAAAACAAGGTGAAATGTGTTGAATAAGATGCCTTCATTAGCAGTGTCTGATTTTATAAATTATGCCGCTGCTGCCAGATGACCATCTACCCATGCAGGTTTGTTGTAGCTATAGAGTCAATCTGGAGCTTGAAGCCCAGCCCTATTGGGTGAATCTGCACCTACACTCTATCCCTGCTCCTTCAACTATCTATGCCTCTGCACAAATCATGATTATATCATTGTCTTGCTGCTAGCAGCTGATGATGACAGCCTAGATTTGTTCTTACACCCCAACCCTATTTGGAAAAACAGGCTAAAATGTGTTGAGGAAGGTGCCTTCATTAGCAGCACCTCATTCTATCAATTGTGCTGCCGCTACTGTTTCCACTTGCAACAATTGACCATCTACTCCAGCTGATTTCTTTTAGCTATTGATCCCTCAGCCTGAACCTGAACATGAATCTGGACCTCTATCCCTGGTCCCTCAGCTATCCCTGCCTGTGTACAGATCATGAATACATCCCTCAGCCTTGCTACTAGCAGCTGACAGTGACGGCGTGAAGTTCTTCCAGAAAACACCCCAACCTAGGACTTAGCAGTAGTTCCAAGTCTGAATTGCAATTGCTTCTCTCTGTAGTCGAACAAGCACTCACCTTTTTGTCTCCATTGTCCCCCCACTGACTGGGGTCGGAAAGTGTTCATCCCAAAGCTTCTCTTCATCTTGTTATCTGTTTTTGGGTACTTTCCTGCTGCCACATTAGTTGTAACTTGTCAAAGTCATTCCAAACCACCCAACGAGCTAACTTACAGCATTCAATATGTAAATTCAGGGTTGGGTCTGATGAGAGGGAAAAATAGGCTGAAATAGGTCGAAGAAGAAGGTGCCCTCACCACATTGTCCTCGACCTTGTGTCATGACCCATGGAGGATTACTCTGACCATGCACCCAAGAGGACCTCTTGTGTGTGCGAGGTGTGTGCTGCTTCCACAGGGAATTGTAGGCGATCTGGAGCTTGAAATCCAGCCCTCTTGGATGAATCTGGACCCACACTGCTCCCTGCTCCTTCAGCTATCCATGCCTCTGCACAAATCATGCATACATCCTTGCCTTGATGCTAGCAGCTGACAATAACACTCTAGAATTGTTCCAGCAAACACCCCAACCCTACTTATCACACTAGTTCCTATGCTGACTTGCATATGCTTCCAACAGACATTCACCTTTTTGCCTGGATTGTTCCAACTTCCACCATTGACTGGGGTCGGAACTGTATTCATTCCAGAGCTTCTCCACATCTCTATTATCTGTTTTTTGATACTTTCCTGTCGACCACATTGGCAGTAACATGTCAAAATCACTCCAACACCACCATAGATCCACCAACGCGCTAACTTGTAGAATTCAACATGAAAATTTAGGGATGACTCTGATAGCAGGGGAAAATAGGGTGAAATATGTTGAAGAAGGTACCTTCATTAGCAGTGGTCCTTGTTCTATCAATTGTGCTGCTGCCATTGCTGTTTCCAGTTGACCATCTACCCACTTGTAGCCGTTGTGCTATTGAAGAAGGTGCCCCCCCCTTCCCCCATCATTTGATCATAGGTCTCCAAAGCCTTTATACCATGTCCCTGCTGTGCATACCCTGCAAGCATCGCGTTCCATGACACCACATTTGGTTCAGCCATAGTGTTGAAAACTTCCTTTTTCATCCTTAATGCACCCACATTTGGCATAGACGTCCACTAGGGGAGTGTTCAGGATGACATCTGGTACAATTCCAGCTTTGACAATGTCACCGTGGACCTCT